>JBAIZL010000403.1:2770000-2781831 GCA_036971475.1 Prosapia bicincta
TCGGATGTTTTAATTTTATTTTTATTTCATAAAAGGTAATCTTTATGTATATTTGAAAGCTTATGTGGTATTTGTAAGCATGCTTGGAATCGTTTGAGCAATATGATGGTCCTCGCTTCACCACTCATTGCTAATGTGTAGCCTCGACACAAGGACGGCATTCGATGTTTGACCCGAACAGATGGGACACCAGAAAGAAGCAGTGGAGAACACAGAACGTCCCTTAAACTAAAAACGTAAGAAATATTCAGAGGCTTTCAGAGATCGTTATATAATAGCAACATAATGAGATTTAGTAGATAATTACAAATAAGACTTTGGCGATGTTACACTCATTCTCTCAAAGTACAAACCTGAAGCAATAGCATCCTCAAGAGCTAGTGGAGGAACTCCTAATACGAATTCGTTAATATTATTCCCGTGCTCTCAGCTTGGCGATCCCGAGTGTGCTAACCTGAAATTTATTGCAGACATTTTTAACAGGACTATGGCAATGTCAGAGCTGAAGTTGCAAATTAGCAGCCACAAGTGAAAAAAATTGTATGAAGTCCAAATACTTCTCATCGTTAATCTTCACTGATAAAAAGGTGTAAATAAGTAAAGTAGTTTTGTATCCTCTATCCTGATCTGTCCTGAAGAATATACGTTCCACCAGGATCAAAATCATGGTCACTAGACGCAAGAGCTGATTGCAAAATGAGAAAATTGTTTCTGGAAGATGTGAAAAAAGAAAATATTCCAAAGGTTTCCTGCGTCATCATATACAGATGATAGCTTAGCATTTAAAAGCTGTTACCAATTCCAAGCAGTTTTCATTTAACTTAGGATTATAACATACGTTTATAATTGATCCTTGTCCAAGTTGGCCACCAGGAGGGCAAGTCGTAATGTTACCAAGTGTAAACATAAAGTCCCGACGACCCGAGATTAAATCAGGATAATGAAATGTTTATTAGTCGCCTCGGTAGGCTCCCACAGAGGCTACTCGGTTAAACAGCTGAGTTCTTCATTACTTTACAGTATACTATTTACGCCAGTTAATACGTCTTACTTTTATATACCTGTGACGTAGTGACTACCACTCTGCCTGTTCTTCCTACACTCCACTTCTCACAAACTTACCTAAATGTATTTCAACAGGTCTCTAAAAATTCTTAACACCTGTGAAATTATAAGCAAAACTCTCGACATGTGCCTTCTTTGTAGCCAGGCTGTTTTGAATTTATCTAGAGAAGATAATAAAGTTTGGGCAAAAGGTTGAGACATATTACGACCTCCTACCAATCCCCTGTTACGGTCAAATTTATAGGTCACCCAGAAGCGCCCTAGACAGGTAAGCGGCCCTCGCATTGGAGCTGCATGCCAGCCCCCGATGGTTTATCTCATTTTTGGATATTACATATTATTGAAAATAAATAAAAATGTTTTATTCCAAAGATATTTAAAATAAAATTATTAATATTTCTATTTAACATGTGTGTTTTTTTTAAATCTGGAAATAACTTCCGTATGCAACCTCTCGTGTTATTCCAAACCACGAAACCTCTCAAAGGTTAATTAATAACGCATACTGATTCACAATAAATAATTTATTGATCAAAACGAGGTTTCAATGACAAAGTCATCATCATCGTCATCAGTGAGTGATAACTACTTCAAAATCTTTATTACAACTGAAATGAAAGTCAGTCAGAGAAGGAGGGGGTTTGGTGGCCCGAAGTTACGCGACACTGGCTGCAGGTAGGAGTTTGGGATCAGGACTTTTGGTTATGGGGTGGCTATAAGGAGAGGTTTCTGCATGGCAGGATGTTTTAATGGGTGAGACGGAAATGAAATGCAAGTACAGTGACATTCCATATTTATGCAAAAGGCAAGGCAAAGCCCACTCCACTGGCCACGCATAACAATATAATTACTGTATATTAAAACAGAATTTTTGAATGGGACCTAATTCATTATTTACAATATATTTATTTATTTTTTTGTTAAAATACAAACTTTCTGACACACAAATTTAATTCGTTCAATAACATTCTTCAAAAGGATTATTACATGTACTTTAATTAGACAAGCTCTTGGAAATAGAGGCGAAACATGACGTAATTATCTAGATTTTTAATGAATATTTAATGTAATTGAAATATTATTATTAATCGATATTTAATGTCCGTTATGTTTCCTATCATCTATAGGTGTGACATAATTACGTCGTGATTGGGCTTTATTTCCAAGAAATATGTAGAATGCAAAAATGGAAGTAAAACTTATTCAAATGTAAGAGTTTAACCAATCTGCGGAATGTACGACCTTTGCATAGTCACATCTTGAGTTTACCGTTGCTGCTGGGTAAAGTACGACTTTGAGAGGTGGAATTATTCTGTCTGAGGTAAATAGAACGATTCTGCAGAATATACGTCCTTTGCACAGTCACATCTCATGTTCTACTACATCAACATGTTTTCAAATATGTAATTCCATAACAGAATATTATTTGTCTTTAAGTATTTAAAGCCCCATTCGCCACGAAGAAGTCATTTCGTCCGATCGTATTTAAAGAAAAAACAATTAAGGTAACCAACACCTTCAATACTTTTTAAATTAATGTTTCAGTACAGTAGTATGGAAAGTAATTTTCCATTAAAAAAATGTGATTCTTTGTAATTCCCCTTCGTTTTTGCGCAACATCATTTAAACAGAAATATTTTCCCTCTCTAAATACATACTCTCTAAGGCATTTCCCTCTTTTATAAAATCATTTTCTTCTCTAAAAGGCTGGCATTATCTTTCTGATTAAGAAATAAATCAGTACTATTTAGGTTAGAGCAAAATAACCTAGAAAAATAATACTTAAAAAATATATACAGCAAATACATAAGCAATAAGTTACATGCACATTTCTATTTCAGTTAAACAAAACAGTTTTTTATTAAATAATTGCAATTAATATAAATAAAATAACATAACCTATGCGTTAAAATCCCTGTTCTACCACATAACCTATAACATAAAATCAGCTGTTTTACGAAAACATATTTACAAAAGTTATGTTACTTATTTTAAGTCAAATGGGACGAAATAACTATAATGCATACCTTGCCGCTTTTGTGAAAGGTTTTTCTCCCATATAAAAATACAATTAATTCATTAAATTTAATTAATGAATTAATATTTATAAAAACTGTATCAACATCAAGTGTCATCCACTACAAATTTTAAAAAATGTATTTGAACTTGAGTTGATCAATAAAAAATATTTTATTAAAGACTGAAAATTTGAACAAGATATATATATATATATATATATATATATATATATATAGAGAGAGAGAGAGAGAGAGAGAGAGAGAGAGAATGTGAACTAATGGAAGGGATTGACAAATATATACTTAAGAAGAGAAATATACAACTAAATTGTTTATTTTAAAATAAAGTAAGATGTAAAATATCTTACATGTTAAACATGCAACATAATATATTAAAGCTATAATTTTATTCTTCTCTGGCCAAAATTGTTTGGCACGGACATTTGGACAGCTAAATAATTCATGAATACGTATATTTAAACTAGAATTTGTAAACTTTATACTCCAAATAGGAGTAAAGCTTTTGAAAAAAGTATTGTTTGAAAAAAACATATTTTTTGGTTCGATTTATGTAAAGTTCACTTTCAAATCACCCAGACTAAAGTCACCTCTTCCTCACAAGTTCAAACGGAAAGTTTGTAACAATAACCCTAAATCTCTGCGGTTGCAGTTTGTTCCGACGGGTTTAATATAATACTTGGTTTTAGCGATGGACTTAACAAGACTGCAAATATACATCCCTCTATACAATTACCTAATAGCATTTCTAAAAACATAGGTTACAGATTACAAGACATCTCACCTGATAGAGCTTAATGATGTGGGGGTGATCCAGCTGTTTCATGATGTCAACCTCTCGATAGACTTTCTCCAAGTTGACGGCGTCTAATTGGCTCTTGTCTATTATTTTAATGGCCACCTGTAACAAAGAATATGATTGTGAGTTTATTGAAAACGGGTGAATCATAATGTTCAAACGTAATTCTAATTGGCCGCTTGTAACATGCTTAGCCTATTGAAACCTTTCTTGCAAAGGCCGCCTCGGCAAAGGCTGATTCACAGATGATCTTTCAAAGCAACTACAGTAATATTTTCAAAACATTTTCTCACAATTCTAAGAGTGGCATTGAGAATGAGGTTAACAATTTACTGCTAAAAAGAGTCGATTCGTTATATTGTTTTCAAGTAACAATGAATTTGTAAATTTTGAACTAAAAGTGAAACCCGTTTTTAAAAGTTAACAGAGTCACAGATGACTCAATGTTTGACTTTAAAATTACAACCGACAGCTGACAAAGAATCACAGCTGTTTCAATGATTGGTTCTAAAAGTTGAAAATGTTTATAATTTGAGTTCTAAAGATGGAGCAATGTGACTTATTGAACAGCTGTTTCACAAGCGGGCTCAAATTATAAAAAATTAAAGCTGCTTGTTGTAATCATCTCGATTGCACTGAATTAAATCATTAATGAATAAAATTACAAATCATACTTAGGAGTTATACAAAATAACAAGACACAAACAGAACACCAACTTAACATTTTACAATCACATAAAAAAAACAGGACACAAATACACAGACATTTACCATAACCTAGAAATCCTACACATCAACAAAAAAGGACCACATCTCAACACACTAGAACAATATGAAATTTACAGACACACAAAAACACCAAGTACAAACATATTAAACGAACAAACACAATACAAATCGAAAACCTACCTTTAAAACCGTCCCAGCTTGACCAGTTATCTCCAAGCAGAAGACACTGATGAAGATCGGCACATAGCGATCGAAAACGTTCTGTCTCAATAAGTTTTAACAAATTTACAAAATGTAAAGTTCGGATAGTCATAAACTATTGTTTAAGTGATTAATAAGATTCACCTAACCTAATGGACTATAAAATTCCAGAATAATAACAAGTTTATTTTACTCGACAGTTTAAGCTGTTTGTTATACCGAGAAGGAATTAAGTCATACATTGTATATGTTACTCTTTCGTTGAGACTTATTTTGGAAATTACATGCAATTTATCTTTTCGTTATTATATAAAAACATTTAACCAGCTAATGTAGCTCATCTTTCTGTTTTTGGATATGAAGGGATTTGAAGAATGAATTAATCGATCTTCACAACGATACGGAACTCAAAGTATTTTTGAAGAAAAGATGAAGAATAAAGCTCACTATGAGTTTTGGAGGGTCGTTGAAAAGGACAAATTTCCTAACTTACTTGAATGTGCTCAGAAAATATTGTGTGTTTTTTCATCTACTTATGTCTGTGAATTTACATTCAGTAAGCCGGAGTTTGTAAAAACAAGTACAGATCTAGGCTAACAAGTGAGAATGTTGAGAACATTTTAAGAATTTCAGTTTCTTCCCAACATGCCAACATAGATGCCATATTAGAGGACTATGAAAGATTTCGCCATCAACTTCAAAGAATTAACTAAGTAAAAAAAAAGACATTTTCAAACTTTTTTATGCGCAAAACAGTTTATTTATGTTGGTAATGTAATAAACGTATGTTATAATCATATTGTTTGTCAGTTATTTAGTGCCTCTTGTACTTGCGGCCCTCAGGAAAATTTTATGCAAACTTTTTGGCTCTCAAAGTATTCCTAGTGAGGACCCCTGGTTTAAGTGATCAATATACAAAATAGTTGCGTTTTACTTTGCTGAATAAGAAGTTATATATTTTGTGTTTTTATCCTGAACAAAACGTTTAAATTCTGTTACGGTAACCGTATGTAAATTTCTTTATCCAGACACATAGGCAGAAACTCCTTCTTTTATTGACATCTTTTATTGGTTCAAATTAGCAGTCTTGGCAATTAACTTAATGTCTCTACTACGCTGAACAAAGGACGAAAAGAGTATTGAGTTAAATTTACCTTTAATTTAAAACATTTCAAATTTAACGAGTACTCCAGGAACATTTAAAATTGTCCACACTTTCACAGCATTGTTGCGGCGATTTACTTTTCCTTTTAACAAGTGATTTTCCCCAACTTGGTTGAAAGTGTCTTCTCGAGATAATGGCAACTCTTGCCAGAACTCCACAACACCTGAAGATTTTATTCCCACTGTCCGCACTTATGACAATTCTTTTTCGCATTTTTTAAAAAATGAAAACATTCTTAGGCCCGTCTTATAATTTTTAAGACTGATTTCAATTGTATTTGTTACAAATTTGTATTCAGTTAAGCGTTTTAATAAACTTTTTTTGTTTCCCACATTATTTTTTTAATCACTTAAACAATAGTTTATGACTATCCGAACTAAAATTTTGTAAATTTTTTTTAAACTTACTGAGACAGAACGTTTTCGATCGCTATGTGCCGATCTTCATCAATGTCTTCTGCTTGGAGATGTCGGGTCAAGCGGTGACGGTTTTAAAGGTAGGTTTTGTATTGTGTTTGTTTGTTTAATATGTTTGTACTTTGTGTTTTTGTGTGTCTGTAAATATCATATTGTTCTAGTGTGTTGAGATGTGGTCCTTTTTTGTTGATATGTAGGATTTCTATGTATGGTAAATGTCTGTGTGTTTGTGTCCTGTTTATTTTATGTGATTGTAAAATGTTGAGTTGGTGTTCTGTTTGTGTTCCTCGACTCTTTGTTTAAAGCTGCGGCCTGTTTGTCCAATGTAGAATTTGTTACATTCGTCGCAGTTCAGTTTGTATACGCCTGGTGCGTGTAGTTTATCTTTGTTGTTGGTGTCGTGTTGTATTTTGTATTGTAACTTGTTATTAGTTTTGTATGCCATTGTGTATCCTATTTTTTGAAATTTGCGGTCTATTTTGTTTTTTTTTGTTTTGTTTATGTATGGTAATGTGATGTATTTGTTTTCCCTGTCTGTAGTGTTAATTTTAGTTATTTTTTGTATTTTGTACCATAGTCTGTCTATTATTGTGGCGTTGTATCCATTTGTGTATGTTAAATATTTAATTGTGTCTAATTCTTTGTTTATGTTTTCTGTGTTATTTTATTATTAACTTCAGTAAATATTAGTCTTTATTAAATACTTTCTCAAATAAAAATGTAAAAATTGAATGAAAAATCTATAAATTTATATTTTTTGCGATTTTCGTTGAAACCTTTGCGGAACTATTAAACTCTATTTTGTTAACGCTTCTGTCGGGGTTCCCCCGAGTCCCAGAACCAAATTTGGTTTTAATTATGCTTTATAATTACACACAGTGGCGCACTCAGAAAATAATTAAGGGGGGGCTGACCGGGAGACCCTAGGCCAACCAACGGAAAAGTTTTTAAAAATTCGTAAGGATAACCGGTATTTTAAGGCATTACTTTAAGTTTATTTTAGCTCTTTGAGTGCAAGTTTTGAGTAGGGACTATAGAAATGAATGATATAACCCAGCAGATAAAATAAGATTTTAGGTTTTATTTTGACAAAATCTTGTTATATCAGCTGTCTTACAAAACAAAATTGAATCTTCTTTTGGCCTCCTTCAGTATGGATAATACACTGTCTGTGTCAACTGGAATTTCCCTGTGGATATTAAGATTGGCTAAGCCATTTAGCCTACTATCAGACATCGTGTTTCTTAGGTATGTCTTGATTAGCCGAAGAGTGGAAAAGGAGCGCTCTGCTGTGCTGGTGGATACAGGTATAGTGATGAAAATCTTAAGTAGGATATGGATGTTTGGAAAGATTGTTTTATCACAAATATTTAGAAAATCAATTGCATTGACATGGTGTGCATTGTGTTGTTGGAGAAAAGCTTGCCAAACTTCCATTTCTGCCATCAACACGTTTAATTTGTTGTTTTCCAAATCTTCTTCATAAACTTTTTTTTTCTTTTTTTCTTGAGGGGCGGGCTACAGCCCTCTTAGCCCCCCCCCCCCGTGGGTGCGCACCTGATTACACACATTCTGGTGCTAAATGATCAAAGATCTGTATCATTGTTAGTTATAAAATTATTCTTTATAATCTTATGTTTATATAATCTCATATTTTCTTTTTATTTGTTGAACATTTTTCAAAATTAATTTATTATTTGTTCAAAATTTGGCGTTAAATACAAAACTTCTGTATTATTGCTCCTTATATTATAACAAATGTTCAGGTAATTTCTCAATACTCCAGATTAAATGTTTTTCTTGATTCAAAATTTCTGTAAACGTGGCTATAAAAGTTTTCACTTCTGCCGGCACTCATAGAAACAATTTTTTTTTTTAAAGGCTTAAAAAATTTTATGATTCTGTAAAGTTTTAAATTAGCTAAAAGATATATGAATTCTTGAACAAAATACTTTGATGAGCTCCGGTGTTGATAAGCACCAAATGGAAGATAGTTAGCTACATCTAACAAACACTATAATATGTATACAGCGGATTGTAGCGATCTAAAGGCTGGGAATGCTATCCTTCTCACGATCTGACATGCATTAGGAAATGTTGCTCAACCTAAGCTATTGTACGAGGCATTAGTCCTTATTTGACCGACTCTCAAGGCCGCCCGACAAGTGGTCAGCTGATTTATTGTTAGTTGTTACTGTGCAAGTGCTCATCGAACAGCCGGATTGCTGACGTCATTCTACCAACGCCACACATTGTACTGGACATTTAATCTACGAAGCTGGTAGAATGTCGAGTTAGGTATTACACTGACGAGTCTTGCCTTACTTCTTTATGAATATGAATATAATGTGATAAAAAAAGTATTTAGAACAATATTTTAAAATCATAAATATAAAAAAGAACTAAGGGGTACTGAGTTACATTAGTGAAGTAATACCAATAGTCGTAATAAATATACAAGAGCATGTAACGGAACAGAATCTATTTAATAATATACTGTAGGCAATAATGTATTTAATATAATTGTAGGCAAACAAATAAATAACAAACAAACAACACCAAACTGAAATTGAAAATTAAAAAAATCAAATACATAATTTAACAACACAAAAATGAGTTCTTATTTAATAATTACCTCCGATATGTAATAACGGTTTAAACATAACTAAACACATAATAATATAAAACTTACATAATAATATAATACTTACATAATAATATAATACTTACATAATAATATAATACTTACATAATAATATAATACTTACATAATAATATAATACTTACATAATAATATAATACTTACATAATAATATAATACTTACATAATAATATAATACTTACATAATAATATAATACTTACATAATAATATAATACTTACATAATAATATAATACTTACATAATAATATAATACTTACATAATAATATAATACTTACATAATAACATAATACTTACATAATAACATAATACTTACATAATAATATAATACTTACATAATAATATAATACTTACATAATAATATAATACTTACATAATAATATAATACTTACATAATAATATAATACTTACATAATAATATAATACTTACATAATAATATAATACTTACATAATAATATAATACTTACATAATAATATAATACTTACATAATAATATAATACTTACATAATAATATAATACTTACATAATAATATAATACTTACATAATAATATAATACTTACATAATAATATAATACTTACATAATAATATAATACTTACATAATAATATAATACTTACATAATAATATAATACTTACATAATAATATAATACTTACATAATAATATAATACTTACATAATAATATAATACTTACATAATAATATAATACTTACATAATAATATAATACTTACATAATAATATAATACTTACATAATAATATAATACTTACATAATAATATAATACTTACATAATAATATAATACTTACATAATAATATAATACTTACATAATAATATAATACTTACATAATAATATAATACTTACATAATAATATAATACTTACATAATAATATAATACTTACATAATAATATAATACTTACATAATAATAATACTTACATAATATAATACTTACATAATAATATAATACTTACATAATAATATAATACTTACATAATAATATAATACTTACATAATAATATAATACTTACATAATAATATAATACTTACATAATAATATAATACTTACATAATAATATAATACTTACATAATAATATAATACTTACATAATAATATAATACTTACATAATAATATAATACTTACATAATAATATAATACTTACATAATAATATAATACTTACATAATAATATAATACTTACATAATAATATAATACTTACATAATAATATAATACTTACATAATAATATAATACTTACATAATAATATAATACTTACATAATAATATAATACTTACATAATAATATAATACTTACATAATAATATAATACTTACATAATAATATAATACTTACATAATAATATAATACTTACATAATAATATAATACTTACATAATAATATAATACTTACATAATAATATAATACTTACATAATAATATAATACTTACATAATAATATAATACTTACATAATAATATAATACTTACATAATAATATAATACTTACATAATAATATAATACTTACATAATAATATAATACTTACATAATAATATAATACTTACATAATAATATAATACTTACATAATAATATAATACTTACATAATAATATAATACTTACATAATAATATAATACTTACATAATAATATAATACTTACATAATAATATAATACTTACATAATAATATAATACTTACATAATAATATAATACTTACATAATAATATAATACTTACATAATAATATAATACTTACATAATAATATAATACTTACATAATAATATAATACTTACATAATAATATAATACTTACATAATAATATAATACTTACATAATAATATAATACTTACATAATAATATAATACTTACATAATAATATAATACTTACATAATAATATAATACTTACATAATAATATAATACTTACATAATAATATAATACTTACATAATAATATAATACTTACATAATAATATAATACTTACATAATAATATAATACTTACATAATAATATAATACTTACATAATAATATAATACTTACATAATAATATAATACTTACATAATAATATAATACTTACATAATAATATAATACTTACATAATAATATAATACTTACATAATAATATAATACTTACATAATAATATAATACTTACATAATAATATAATACTTACATAATAATATAATACTTACATAATAATATAATACTTACATAATAATATAATACTTACATAATAATATAATACTTACATAATAATATAATACTTACATAATAATATAATACTTACATAATAATATAATACTTACATAATAATATAATACTTACATAATAATATAATACTTACATAATAATATAATACTTACATAATAATATAATACTTACATAATAATATAATACTTACATAATAATATAATACTTACATAATAATATAATACTTACATAATAATATAATACTTACATAATAATATAATACTTACATAATAATATAATACTTACATAATAATATAATACTTACATAATAATATAATACTTACATAATAATATAATACTTACATAATAATATAATACTTACATAATAATATAATACTTACATAATAATATAATACTTACATAATAATATAATACTTACATAATAATATAATACTTACATAATAATATAATACTTACATAATAATATAATACTTACATAATAATATAATACTTACATAATAATATAATACTTACATAATAATATAATACTTACATAATAATATAATACT
>JBAIZL010000404.1:10000-87500 GCA_036971475.1 Prosapia bicincta
TTTTTCTAATTATACTTTTTTTTTAATTCAAATTCAACCTGCTTTTATTCATGTTCCATCATGATCCGACACTGCTCGATGTTCACCCGGACATCTTCAGGAGGAAAGGACCAGTGAACACGTACGAACCACCAACATTTTATATTCTTTCTTGTGTTTGGTTTAAACTATGGATAAGAGGCATGTTGTTCATGTAATTCTTCATCAGATAAATATGGTAACAGTAACACGAGACTAAAAACGGAATCATTATAAGCTTAAGACAATATATGGACCAATGCTCCCTACATTGAAAGTCGAAGACCTGTCGTTCTGTAATTCAAATATACTCTGATTTGTTGGACGTTAGCTACTGGGTTATACTTATACGCTGTCTGTTCAAAAGGTTTCGCGACTTTTGTGTTTTTTCAAAAGTTATCTATTTACTCTTTAATATCCATTTTGTCCCGTTCAAAGTAATCCCCATTAGATATTGTACACTTGTGCAAATCCTCGAAACACTGCGGGAAGTCATTGACTTGTTCAGCTCCTCCTTCGATGCAGCCTTTATCTCGTCAATCGTAGCGTAGCGTCGTCCTTTCATACGCCTCTTCAGTCGATGCAGCCTTTATCTCGTCAATCGTAGCGTAGCGTTGTCCTTTCATACGCCTCTTCGGTCGATGCAGCCTTTATCTCGTCAATCGTAGCGTAGCGTCGTCCTTTCATACGCCTCTTCAGTCGATGCAGCCTTTATCTCGTCAATCGTAGCGTAGCGTCATCCTTTCATACGCCTCTTCAGTCGATGCAGCCTTTATCTCGTCAATCGTAGCGTAGCGTCGTCCTTTCATACGCCTCTTCAGTCGATGCAGCCTTTATCTCGTCAATCGTAGCGTAGCGTCGTCCTTTCATACGCCTCTTCAGTCGATGCAGCCTTTATCTCGTCAATCGTAGCGTAGCGTCGTCCTTTCATACGCCTCTTCAGTCGATGCAGCCTTTATATCGTCAATCGTAGCGTAGCTTCGTCCTTTCATACGCCTCTTCAGTCGATGCAGCCTTTATCTCGTCAATCGTAGCGTAGCGTCGTCCTTTCATACGCCTCTTCAGTCGATGCAGCCTTTATCTCGTCAATCGTAGCGTAGCGTCGTCCTTTCATACGCCTCTTCAGACGATCCAGCCTTTATCTCGTCAATCGTAGCGTAGCGTCTTCCTTTCATACGCCTCTTCAGTCGATGCAGCCTTTATGTCGTCAATCGTAGCGTAGCGTCGTCCTTTCATACGCCTCTTCAGTCGATACAGCCTTTATCTCGTCAATCGTAGCCTAACGTCGTCCTTTCATACGCCTCTTCAGTCGATGCAGCCTTTATCTCGTCAATCGTAGCGTAGCGTCGTCCTTTCATACGCCTCTTCAGTCGATGCAACCTTTATCTCGTTAATCGTAGCGTAGCGTCGTCCTTTCATACGCCTCTTCAGTCGATGCAGCCTTTATCTCGTCAATCGTAGCGTAGCGTCGTCCTTTCATACGCCTCTTCAGTCGATGCAGCCTTTATCTCGTCAATCGTAGCGTAGCGTCGTCCTTTCATACGCCTCTTCAGTCGATGCAACCTTTATCTCGTTAATCGTAGCGTAGCGTCGTCCTTTCATACGCCTCTTCAGTCGATGCAGCCTTTATCTCGTCAATCGTAGCGTAGCGTCGTCCTTTCATACGCCTCTTCAGTCGATGCAGCCTTTATCTCGTCAATCGTAGCGTAGCGTCGTCCTTTCATACGCCTCTTCAGTTGATACAACCTTTATCTCGTCAATCGTAGCGTAGCGTCGTCCTTTCATGCGCCTCTTCAGTCGATGCAGCCTTTATCTCGTCAATCGTAGCGTAGCGTCGTTCTTTCATACGCCTCTTCAGTCGATGCAGCCTTTATCTCGTCAATCGTAGCGTAGCGTCGTCCTTTCATACGCCTCTTCAGTCGATGCAGCCTTTATCTCGTCAATCGTAGCGTAGCGTCGTCCTTTCATACGCCTCTTCAGTCGATGCAGCCTTTATCTCGTCAATCGTAGCGTAGCGTCGTCCTTTCATACGCCTCTTCAGTCGATGCAGCCTTTACCTCGTCAATCGTAGCGTAGCGTCGTCCTTTCATACGCCTCTTCAGTCGATGCAGCCTTTATCTCGTCAATCGTAGCGTAGCGTCGTATTTTCATACGCCTCTTCAGTCGATACAACCTTTATCTCGTTAATCGTAGCGTAGCGTCGTCCTTTCATACGCCTCTTCAGTCGATGCAGCCTTTATCTCGTCAATCGTAGCGTAGCGTCGTCCTTTCGTACGCCTCTTCAGTCGATGCAGTCTTTATCTCGTCAATCGTAGCGTAGCGTCGTCCTTTCGTACGCCTCTTCAGTCGATGCAGTCTTTATCTCGTCAATCGTAGCGTAGCGTCGTCCTTTCATACGCCTCTTCAGTCGATGCAGTCTTTATCTCGTCAATCGTAGCGTAGCGTCGTCCTTTCGTACGCCTCTTCAGTCGATGCAGTCTTTATCTCGTCAATCGTAGCGTAGCGTCGTCCTTTCATACGCCTCTTCAGTCGATGCAGCCTTTATCTCGTCAATCGTAGCGTAGCGTCGTCCTTTCATACGCCTCTTCAGTCGATGCAGTCTTTATCTCGTCAATCGTAGCGTAGCGTCGTCCTTTCATACGCCTCTTCAGTCGATGCAGCCTTTATCTCGCCAATCGTAGCGTAGCGTCGTCCTTTCATACGCCTCTTCAGTCGATGCAGTCTTTATCTCGTCAATCGTAGCGTAGCGTCGTCCTTTCATACGCCTCTTCAGTCGATGCAGTCTTTATCTCGCCAATCGTAGCGTAGCGTCGTCCTTTCATACGCCTCTTCAGTCGATGCAGCCTTTATCTCGTCAATCGTAGCGTAGCGTCGTCCTTTCATACGCCTCTTCAGTCGATGCAGCCTTTATCTCGTCAATCGTAGCGTAGCGTCGTCCTTTCATACGCCTCTTCAGTCGATGCAGCCTTTATCTCGTCAATCGTAGCGTAGCGTCGTCCTTTCATACGCCTCTTCAGTCGATGCAGCCTTTATCTCGTCAATCGTGGCGTAGCGTCGTCCTTTCATACGCCTCTTTAGTCGATGCAGCCTTAATGTCGCCAATCGTAGCGTAGCGTCGTCCTTTCATACGCCTCTTCAGTCGATGCAGCCTTTATCTCGTCAATCGTAGCGTAGCGTCGTCCTTTCATACGCCTCTTCAGTCGATGCAGCCTTTATCTCGTCAATCGTAGCGTAGCGTCGTCCTTTCATACGCCTCTTCAGTCGATGCAGCCTTTATCTCGTCAATCGTAGCGTAGCGTCGTCCTTTCATACGCCTCTTCAGTCGATGCAGTCTTTATCTCGTCAATCGTAGCGTAGCGTCGTCCTTTCATACGCCTCTTCAGTCGATGCAGCCTTTATCTCGTCAATCGTAGCGTAGCGTCGTCCTTTCATACGCCTCTTCAGTCGATGCAGCCTTTATCTCGTCAATCGTAGCGTAGCGTCGTCCTTTCATACGCCTCTTCAGTCGATGCAGCCTTTATCTCGTCAATCGTAGCGTAGCGTCGTCCTTTCATACGCCTCTTCAGTCGATGCAGCCTTTATCTCGTCAATCGTGGCGTAGCGTCGTCCTTTCATACGCCTCTTTAGTCGATGCAGCCTTAATGTCGTCAGTCGTAGCGTAGCGTCGTCCTTTCATACGCCTCTTCAGTCGATGCAGCCTTTATCTCGTCAATCGTAGCGTAGTGTCGTCCTTTCATACGCCTCTTCAGTCGATGCAGCCTTTATATCGTCAATCGTAGCGTAGCGTCGTCCTTTCATACGCCTCTTCAGTCGATGCAGCCTTTATCTCGTCAATCGTAGCGTAGCGTCGTCCTTTCATACGCCTCTTTAGTCGATGCAGCCTTAATGTCGTCAATCGTAGCGTAGCGTCGTCCTTTCATACGCCTCTTCAGTCGATGCAGCCTTTATCTCGTCAATCGTAGCGTAGCGTCGTCCTTTCATACGCCTCTTCAGTCGATGCAGCCTTTATATCGTCAATCGTAGCGTAGCGTCGTCCTTTCATACGCCTCTTCAGTCGATGCAGCCTTTATCTCGTCAATCGTAGCGTAGCGTCGTCCTTTCATACGCCTCTTCAGTCGATGCAGCCTTAATGTCGTCAATCGTAGCGTAGCGTCGTCCTTTCATACGCCTCTTCAGTCGATGCAGCCTTTATCTCGTCAATCGTAGCGTAGCGTCGTCCTTTCATACGCCTCTTCAGTTTCAGGAGGCCAGATCTGGGAACTACGGTGGCAGCGTCGTCGTTAGTGTGTTGCTTTTGGTCAAATATACACACACAAGTAACGTGGCCGTTGTCATAATGCAAATGGCACTTTCTATTTCTCTACAAATCAGGGCATTTCTGACGGATCGCTTCGCGCAAACTGCGCAACTTGCAGGTAATATGATACACCACGTCCCTGCAATCGGAGAAAACTGTAAGCAAACCTTTCACATTTGACCAAACTTGGCACGCTTTTTTCGGTCTTGACTCGTGCTGCACTTCCACTGGGAGGATTGAGCTTTAGTTTCCACGTCATAACCATAAAATAGTTTCGTCACCAGTTCTAACCCCTGGAGCAAATTTGGCTTGCCGTTGACAGAGTCTCTAACACTTCATTAGCAATGTTAATCCGTTGCTGTTTTTGGTCGAAATTGAGCAATTTTGGTACGAATTTTACGAAGACCTGTGTCATGCCCAAATTATTGTTACAAATTTAATGGCACAAGCCAATCGATATGTTTAGGTCCTCAGTAACTTCTCTAACGGTGATTCGACGATTGGCAATACTAAACTTTATCAATGTTTTCTTGTATTTTGACGTGCTCGGCACGCTCTTGTCGTTCACATCTTCTCGGCCATCTGAGAACATTTTATACTACCAATAGACGTTGCTTCGGTCCAAGGTAGCTTCTCCATATGCTACAGCCAACATTCGGAAAGCGTCCGTGCACTCAATTTCGTTTCTCCCACAAAGTTTGATACAGATTCTTTCATCCATTTTCTAGGAACAGGCAAAAATTGAAGACAAGCCAAAACACTTCCAACCAAAACAGCTGTCAACAATTAACTGAACATTCTAAATGGCCGAACTTTTCTGCGTAAGTAAAAGACGTAAGTACCAACATAACGCAATAAAAAAATCGAAAATAAAATATACGTAGCTCGGATAAATTCAAAATTCCCGATACTTTTTAAACATACCTCGTACACTTTACATGTATTAGCATGTGAATATTTGCTTTTAGTAGCACTAACTTTTTGTCTACTTAAAGAGGCAGTTTCGGGAAAGGTTTCATTTCGAAACATCTTCCTCATTTAGACGAAACATTTTGTTAATAAAGGCAAGTGTTTACGTATCAATATATGTTAAACTTTACAAGTTAAATACAGTCTACAGGCGTGGACAATAGGTTTCTAATCCAACTGGAGGATATGTATATTTGGAACTTTAGATAAAAACAGACAAAAGGTTATCTAAAATCATTCTAAAAATTAAACCCCGAAATAAAAGCGGATAAAAAAAGGAAATGGTAATGTGTGAACAGTAATTATATTGAAGATAGAGGACTTAATTTTTCCGTCATGAAATCTGTTTACAAGTTTTATCCATGAATGCAAACACGCTTGTCTCATGCTTTGCAAACATTCAAAACAAATTAAATTTAATGAATTACTAAACTTTTTAATGAATTTGTAACATTTGCTTGCACATTTTCATTAGCAACGTTACACAATTTTATTCGCAACTAAACAAACTTACACATTTCTCACGTGGGGTGAACTCTTCGCTATAAAATTATTGGAGTTTTTCACACAGAGTGTTAAATGTAATGTGAAAAATTGTGGCACAGTAAAAGCCTTATCTAACCTTCTTCTCTCACATTTGTCTGTGTGTGTGTTTGTGGATGTATGAGTGTTTATTGTACATGTACCAGTGTGTTTGTATGTGTGCGTGTGCGTGTGTGTTTGCGCGCGCGTGTGTGCGGGGGTGCCCGCGTTTTTGCGTACGTGCAAGTTTGCTTTCGTGCGTGCGCGTGTATGTGTGTGTGTGTGTGTGTCGTGCGTGCGCGTGTATGTGTGTGTGTGTGTGTGTGTGTGTGTGTGTGTGTGTGTGTGTGTGTGTGTGTGAGCGCGCGCGCGTGTGTGTGTGTGTGTGTGTGTGTGTAAAATAAAATTAGCTTTTCAACAACTCCCAAGCAAAATTTTATTTTGTCTCTAAAGTTCAATACACGCCGTTCTAAGGCACAACAATTACTACAGGTGGCAACCGCTGGAGAATATGTCTGTACGCTTTGGAGTGATGTGTTCCTTGTTACAGTGTAATTGGAAATTTATTTTAATGATTCAGCGTCCTACGTTTATTTTTAAACTTCGTTCTCTAAAAGACAGGATTTAAACATCGAGTTCGTTACTAGGAATTGAAAGCAATAATAATGACTCCTTCATCGGCATGGTTTATTAGAGACAGGTAGAGCTGCCTCACCCTGCCCAACCTAATGTGACCGCCGCTTTCCTTCTACCCCGAGGTTCTACCACTTAGGTCAACAAAGAAAAATAGTTACTTTTTCTTTTAGTTACTTTTTATAAAATAATTTCAATTAATATAAATATGTATACATATGATGGAATCTAAATATTAAGTGGCAAAATAGAAATCGAATTTAATTATTAAAATTAATTTATTAAATTTAATTAATTTATAAATATTTGAAAAAAACTGTAATAACATCAAGTGTCATCCGCTACAAGTTTTTAAAAATTGTATTTGAACTTGAGTGGATGAATAAAAAGTATTTTATTAACTATTGAAAATCTGAACAAGATATATAGGCCTACAGGTAGAGTGAACTAATATAAGGAACTGATATATATATATACGTTTGCATTATACAAATATATAGAGTGTACTGCTTTATATATTACTCTACCTCCTAATTATTTTATGATTCTAACATTTCACTCCCCTTATTCCACGCTAACATATTATAAATCTCTCTTAGGTATTCAGACATTTTGATATTTTCTCTGTGAAGTTCTTCTATCAAGGTGGGACAAAGAGACAAAATTATTTGTCCAAATTGAATCGACCCTGTTTAGTTGTATGTATTACGCAGCTTTCACGAAACAATATTCTGTAAGTATATTCATGTACTTTAAATTAAAAATATTCATTAATCGCGTATTCGCACGTGAATGATATTGCAATAAATTGTCACCAGGCAATATAAAAAAACCCCTCGGGGAAATAATAAAAGCCGTGCTGACAAAACGAAATGGAAGGTGTTTCCGCTCCGAGCAGTTATTCTTGTAATAAGTCCCTCTGAAGATGATTGCGTTGCAATCGAAATGTACGTCAGGATGTTCTTTAAATGTTTTGTGGTTAAGAGGTTTTATGTATTTATATTTAAAGAATCAAGTTAAAGTTGTAGCATCGTATTACAACTTATAAGAAACAGAAAACAGAAAAATATCCGACTACAATTATACACGCTTTGAAAACAATAGCAAATTTATGGAAATGTAAAATTGAAATTAATTCCTAAATCTATATTTCTTATGCAAAAATGCAGTCTTACTGTCTTTACATTTGAAACTTATACGGTCCAAGCTATCGCTGTTTGAAAAACTTCAATTTTAAACTTGTTCTCTTACATTTCTAGTATAAAGAAGAATCTAGACAAATTAATTAAATTAATGTCTTGTCTAAGTATAAAAGCTAATACGTATCTAACCTAAAAATTATTGCCAACACGATATCACTTTTTCTAATTTATTCTCAAATATATATATTTGAATAAAGTTTTCTGCCATTCTTAAAAATACAATATCCTCATCTATTGACGCGTTTCGGAGTAACTCCATTTTCAAAACTTAAATCTTACTCCACACGGTTTAAGTTTTGAAAATGAAGCTACTCAAATTTTAATTAAGGTCTAAACAAATTAAAATATTGTAATGTTAGGAATGGAAATTTAATGTTGGAATGGCAATTATATTTTTCGAATATTTAGAAATATTCCCAACAGAAATGAAGATGAGTGTATTAATAAACACTGGTACTTATTTACTGGATTATTTGAGCGTTACGTTTGGGTTAAACTAGAAACTAAATTCTTAATATACTCATCTTCACTTCTATTAGGAATATTTCTGTATATTCGTGTACATTTTCTCCCATTCCTTACATTACAATATTTTAATTTGTTGACGCATTTCGGAATAACTCCATTTTCAAAACATAAATAGTACTCTTTAAGTATTACTTAAGTGCTATTTAAAGTATTGAAAATGGAGTCATTCCGAAACACGTCAAAAACTGAAACTATTGTAATGTTAAAAATGCCAGATAAATGTACTTAAATATATATTATTAGAAATTACTTTTTTTTTAAATCCTATGACAAATATTTTAAGAGGTGAAAACACTTTGATAAATGTATCGTATTTCTTTGGGATAATCTGACACTCAATTTAGATTTATAGATGAACAAACTTTCCGGCTAGGAGTGCCTAACTACTTGAAGTTTTTTAGCTTTTAATTTTAATTTACTTTAAAATATTTTTCATACTTGGCTTTTTTTAAAGCTTTTTCACTGTGCCAATTTTAATATAAAAATTTAATACCCAAAACACTGTTAGAAGAGGAAAGTGTTTTATATATATATATATATATATATATTCTGTTTTTAAAAAGATAAGAAAATATTTAAATAACAAAATGTAAATATTGACATTGAGGTAAGTTTAATGAAATTTGTTGATAACAAAATATTTTCATAATTTTTGTTTTTATCAATTAATAACTTATTTCTCCCTGAGTTTAATTAAATACTGAATTTTTTAAACATTTCTAACAAAAATGTGAAACAGTATTACTTTTAATTGTTTAAGATTGTTCAGTGAATAAAGCCAACACCCGCCCCCTTTATCTCTAGTTGTTTGTGTTTGGGCCACTTGCCACTTAACCTAACATTACCTCACCGATAGTCTTCCTAACAACTACCCGAATCAATCCTAACATTCAAACAAGGTTGTTATTCTACATAAATACAAAGATTCCACAATATAAACATAAATAATACAATGAACTAGAGGAAGTACGTACAGTATTCCAGGAGAACAGAGCGTCTCGACACGATCACAGAGATGCCTACAACTAGTCTGACGCAGAATCCCCACCCGGACCACACCACCCATCTACCCGGGGCGCATGCGCGGCGAACCCCCGTTTAATTCGGAGATTTGTCTTTGAATCCTTGGAGTAGGCCCATACATTTGTTATCCGACCCAACTTGCAATTCATTTTAACATATCCCAGTACAATGGGTCCTATATTTTTTTAGAATTCACAACACAATTGTTTGAGATGAAAATTTGAAAAGGTTAGGTTTAATGAAAAATCTCTTCGTAAAATATTTTGCAATCAATAAGGCATATTATTTTCTTTCTATTAAATCGAAATTAGGTCTTAAACGAGTAATGTGGGAAAAAATATATTAAGTCTATTCCCACAAGTTTAAAAAAAATTATCGAACTTGAGTGGGTGAGTAAAAAGTATTTTTATTAACGATTGAAATTTTGAACAAGTTACACACACACACGCGCGCGCGCGCGCGCACACACACATATATATATATAAATATATAATTAATAAATTAAAAATATTTCCAAAACAAAAATACTTTTATTGCATATACTATTCAAAGTTTTTCGCCGATAAAATAGTACCAGCATCTTCAGGAAAATAATTATCTAATAAAATCTAACATTTTAATAGATAATTATTTTCCTGAAGATGCTGGTACTATTTTATCGGCGAAAAGCTTTGAATAATATATGCAATAAAAGTATTGTTGTTTTTGAAATATTTTTAATTTATTAACTATATTACAAGAAAACATATCACCATATTTAATATATATATACCGGAATTGAAAAAAGAGTAAAGCCCTTTTCGAAATTTGTATTGTAAGGTGTATAAAAAGTTTGAATTATAAAGATGCGAATCTATACCTCTTGTTAATTAATCAACTTCATTATAATATAACGAAATATCCAGATGGCATTGTAGAAAGCTAAAAAAGAGCACAAACAGTCGCATATGCAAGCCGAAACATTTATCTAAGCCGAAACTTTAAGTGTAACCATATTTTCAGATACCGTACGCGCCAAAATAAACAGTACGGAAACAGAAATAAGATCTTGTTATATTGAATTCTATTTATATAGATTTCTCTGCACCATGTCAGCAAAACCTAACCTCAAATGAAATACGTGAACACGAATACCCGGCAACAATCTAAAGTCGGCACAGCTGATCGAGAAGGCAACTAGAGCTGATTCAGTTTCACTACCGTTTATTTTGCTGCGTACGATGTGAGGAAATATTTCATAATCATATTAAATTAGTGAAAAAGAAATTAAAATTACAAAATTTCAACATAAGTTATGTTTACCTTAAAAATGTGTCAAACTTTTTGAAACAATTATTCTAAATTTAATTCATATTTGTGTGAGATATCTATAAAACTTTTATTTATAGCGCCCCCTCCGTGACATATTTCCGCATTACTATGTCATGTATAACACATATCGTGTAAAACAGACAAAATTTTCACACAACATATGTCTTCATTAAATATAACCGAGTTTGATTGATGGATTGTTCTATTCAAATAGATTTCAATGAGTTTGAAGGGATAATGTCGTCGATTTTAATTCCCAAATGCTACATCCATCAACACAACACCCACGAGGTTACGTCAAAGTGACAAAACCATTTTTGATTCCGTCTTATTTAGATCTTTTTTCAATGGTAAAAGTTATGTGACATCCACAATGAAACTCTTTCAAAACCTCTGCGTTAATCTTACTCATTAGTGCTTTAACTCTATCGAAGCGTTATTTAAATTTACTCTTAAAATTTGTCTGCTTTAAAACCTTAAGGGTGCACGATTAAAACCTCGTACGCTTGCCATTAAAACCACACCCTCACGCACTATAAAACTGTGTGCACCATACTTACATGGATTCTGCACTGCAATGAATCCCCTTACAGAGAATTCTTTCATGAGAGCTGATCTCTTCTCATTATCACTGAAGAAGACCTGAAACCAGAAAAAATCAATGTATCTAACTGTTTTAGAAGATGATTCAATTTTTCTTATTATTGCGCTAATTTTTTTTCAAAATTGATTTAGAAAGATTAAAAAAGAACAAATTATATCCTTCTAACACTGCAATATACAATAAAAGCCAAAATAAACAGTACTGAAACTGAATCAGCTGTATTTGCTTTCTCTCTGATATAGAGTCATTCTTGGTCGTTTTATAGGAGACTCGGAACATTTTGTTGTGCTCGCAACCTGCCTTTCCGTTCACAATAGTTCCAGCAAGATGACGCAACCAGCCCACACTGCCATGGACATCATTGCTTTCCTTCAAGAAACTTTTAGCAAGCACCTCATTTCCTTTAGAACAAACTTTCCTTGCCCAGCCCACTCCCCCTATCTTACACTACCTAACGCCTACGTCTGATGAATGGCGAAGAAGATTTTCTGATGACTCACCAACCACCATCCAACTACAAGAAAAAATGACAGCTTTGACGGAACCGGAAATAGAAGTGATTAAAATAATTATTAATTATATAACGTTCAATCCAGTTAATGATAAATAAATAAATGAACATTCTACATTGGACAAACAAGTCGCAGCTTTAAACAAAGAGTCGAGGAACACAATTAAAACACCAACTCAACATTTTACAATCACATAAAAGAAACAGGACACAAATACACAGACATTTACCATAACCTAAAAATCCTACACATCAACAAAAAAGGACCACATCTCAACACACTAGAACAATATGAAATTTACATACACACAAAAACACAAAGTACAAACATATGAAACGAACAAACACAATACAAATCACACATACTCTTTGATACTATCAAAAACCTACATTTAAAATCGTCACTGCTTGACCCGTCATCTCCAAGCAGAAGACACTGATGAAGATCGGCACGTAGCGATCGAAAACGTTCTGCCTCAGTAAGTTTTAACAACTTTACAAAATTTAAAGTTCGGATAGTCATAAACTATTGTTTATGTGATTAATAAGATTCACCGACCGTAATGGACTACAAAATTCAAGAGATAAATAAAGTTATTCTTTAGAATAACGTGAGTTTTTACGCTAAATATATCATCCAGAATTTAAGGTCTATAACATACGCTATACTGCCATCCAGGTATGGGTAATTTCATTGTTTTAAGTGGGTAATACAGTATGCATCAAAATAAACAGTACTGCAACAGTTGTAAGATTTTACTTTATTTACATACTTTTGCAAACACATACAAGTAAAATAAAGCTAAATTGGTTAGACTCGGGTATAAACATGTTCTATATGACCACCGTGCAATTTGTGGCAGCACTCGTACAGTTCTTGATGGTTTTTCATCATTGAAACTACAGCTGATTCAGTTTTAGAACTGTTTACTTTAGCGCGTACTGTATTTGTTTATACTATTTGTGTAGTAAATCTTGTAATACTTACGTTCTAGTATTACAGCGTTGTAGCTATTACAATTGTTGTATTCATTGTATTTGTGGTATAATGTTTATATTATAATTGTTGTATATTCTTAGGTTTTATTGATACGTTTTTGTATATTGTCTTTTAAATTAAACGTAAAATAAAAGTTAATCAAATAATTCATTATTTGATAAATGAGGTTTTATCTGTTTGTGGTAAATTATTTAAATAAATAGTTGTTACATATAAACGTTAATTCAAATTGCTGGGCTTGATCTCCAGTAATGAGTCAAGTCCAGAATGTACTGAAACGAGGAGTTTCGGAACTGTAGGTAGAGCAGATGAGTAGGCTATAGAACCTTAATCTATGCGCGATCTTACGACGGCGATTCTGTCTGCTCTCTAATAAGTAGTTAAAACTTTATTGTCTGCATTTAGTCCTATAATCACGCACATGTGTGATCCATGAATGTCTTTTATCAAATAAAAGACCCAATATTTCCATATTATCGACGGTTTGATGTCGCATACAATCAAGATAAAGTATAGGCTCCTGGTGTTGCCTGCGACGAATAAAAGCTATACAGTAGGTCTTCGCAGAAAGCTTGAAGCCAGTAACTGGTAAATTCTAGCAATCTATTATTCACTAATTGAAGGGAACTTTACGCTGTTGCCATACTTCTAGCCGTCACATATATACAAAAGTCGTCCACAAACAGGGAACAGCTTGAAGTGACGCTGTTAATGGCAATAGCAAAGCGTGTCACGCTCAGAACGTAGGATATGTACTTCCTAGACGTGCGTGGAAACACCGGTTACTCAAGTCATTCTTAATGAATGCATAAATGTTGCCTTGTATACCCCATGATTTCAAAACATTCAAAATTCCCTCTTCTTCATGTCATATCATATGCCTTCTCAAGGTCAAAGAAAACAGCGACAAGGTGTTTGTCGCAAGAGACAGCCATCCTGCACTAATTGGTCAACTGATGAACGTCCTTGTCTGGAACCACGCTGATCGTTAGAAAGAAGTTTGTTTCTAGATACCAGACAAGACGATGGTTGACCATCCTCTCCAGTAGTTTACATATCCTAGCTAGTTAGAGATATTGGTCTGTAACTATTGGGATTAGTTATGTCTTTTCCTTGATTCAAATGAGGAATTACTGTCGCTTCTAGCCAACCATAGGGGAAGGTACAGCCTCCTCTTTACATTTGTAAGTTTTTAAACTCTTACGCAGCAGAAGAAGAGAATTTTGAGAACGACCAGCCCAGCACATCAGCAGTTTCTACACTCTACACGCCCAGTTACTTTAGCGCAATCAATGGCAACGGAATGGAAGTGCCACAAACCGATCATAATGGTTTCCATACAGTTGATGGTGTTGTTCTTGTATTTGTGCTGATACACTGCGACCATGATTCCCTTCGAATATGCCTAAACATTCTTCGTGTGTTTTATACTGAGATTCACCCCCTAATAACAACAGTGTCGGTAACTTGTTTATAAAGTCTAACAGATCTCTCAGTTGCAAGTTGTCACTTGGTGGAAAGTAAACGCAACATAGAGTTAGCTTGTATGGAACAGCTGTTTGAATTGCAAATGCTTGTAAGGGAGTTGAGTTTAGAGAAACAGCATCGATACTGTTACGGGCTGGAATGTCTACGCCACTTCTAGCTCGTTTTTTCTCTAACGAAGTCCGATTTAAAAACCAAATACTCCCTTAGATGGAAATTATGCGATTCGTGGGGATGTCTTTTGAATGCAGGTGAACGTATGGGACAGATCTATCACCTCTACGTGGCTTCTAACGCTGTTAAAGTTCCACTGTATCACTAAGTCTTCAAGTGTGGGCATGGAGATTAGTGGAACGGACTTACCTGTTTCCTATCGATGGGCCTGATTTGTCCCAGATAATGATTCCATCACTATATCTGTGGTGAAGCGGACGAGTTCGTAGATTTAGGAGAGGAGTTGGTACGAGCCCATCCATGACGGATTTTTGACGTTTCGTCTGATTTTGCGGATGCAATTTTAATAAGGACTTACTTCATGCACCAAATTTTCCAATTGAAGGACTTGGAGGCAGTGAGTCGCACTAGTAGCAGACACAGAGTTTAGGACAAGCTATTAGTTGTTTTACTCAATGGGTAAGGCCTCTCTTATTTAGCTCAATGCAATTAGAACAGGATGACTTTACAGATGTGGTAGCAGCGGCGTAAGCTTTGTTTACAAGTCTAGGTGTTGGCGACTTATGCTAAACGTATCTTCTCTTTTCCCCATTATACTGAAGATCTGTTTCTCTTCCTTGAACGTTAGACAGTTATATGAACGAGTAGGGTGATCTCCAGCATAACTAGCGCATTTTGGAGCGTTTTTACATGCTTTATCCATATGACCTTCACTACCATCCTGGCCGTAGACCTCCGCAATCGCTGACATTTGTAGCAGCGCCTAGGATTCGGAGCGTAAGGTCATACAGAAAGTCGTTGCTAACCTTCATAAGGGGAAGATGGTTTCCCGAATGTAAGTATACGTTTTTTTGTATTGCCGCCAAGTAGCCGATATTTAGTGCAAGAAGTTACTAATAGTTCGACTGAGGGCAGCACTGTACGGTCTAAATTTATTATCAGCTGATCCCTATGTATTTGATATTGCTGATCCTTTATAATTAAAAGCGTCAGGTAGAGGAGTCGAATAAGAGAAGCGATTGAGCGAGCGTCGTAAGAGGCCAGGTAGGAACAGGCCAGTGCTAGCGGTAACCAAGGGATCAATCTCCGATCGATCGGATTTACCCTAAGGGATCCAGCTAAGGAGGTAACCTTCAAAATTATACAATGACACGAAAAGGTAAAGTTTTCAATATTTTAAAATATATATTATAAGTATGCCTATGTATTATAAGCACCGCCCACGGCACTAGGAAGGCTGTTAAGGGAAATCTCTTTTGTAGGTTGGGGGGTTTCTAAATTTCATTTTGGGGCATAACTATGTTGTTCAGCCTTCCTACTATTATTACTGATGTAGCAACTATTAGAGATTCAGTCAGCACTCTCTGCCCATATTCAGTTTTCATAATGTGTACTATGTCTGTTACACATTCGGCTACTAGTTTCTCTTTTGATCTCATCTAATTCCACGTGTAATAGATCCTTACATGTAATCACTCCTTTTGAAGAGTTTAAGGTTTTCTGGGGTGAGAGAACACAGAAACCTTGATAGTAAATAGAAGGACTGCTTCTGATTACTTGTCTCTATCAGCAGTGTTCCATTGCATAACTTCCTAATGAAAGACAGGACTCGCTGCACATCCAATAACTTCCTTAAAAATGGTGACACTTTTGACAGATATTTACCAACTTCTAAACATGAGACTACTAAAAGTTTCAGTAGTAGTTCAGCTGTTGCTACTACCAGGTCATTTTTTTAAATATTTTTTCGAAGTCTACCTAAACCCCTTCCCTCTGAACAGGTCTGACCTTTGATAGTTTTCCATAAATTTGTTCAAGCCAACCATCGTGTCAGGCATTACAGATGGGACTATGAGAACGGGTGCACCCATGGATCACATTCGACCATTTTCCATCTTAAGGAATATGACGCTGGCACTATCTGACCGAGGACCAAAGTGGTTAACCTTAATACGTCTTCAGCAGAGCAAGCTCACAGCTGCATCCCAGACCAGAGTTCTTGGGTGGTCTTTTCCACACCCCTAACACGCAACAGTTCTGTCCAGTCAAAATGCCTAAAATTTAGTATAAATGTGTCAAAATTGATGTTTGTGTGTGTATTGTTTAAAGTGTATGGGTGCAACTAGACTGTGTATGTTGTGAAAATGTGTTGTTAGACTGGGGTAACACGCGAGAGATGCCAAACCTCTCTTAGTAGGTACGGTTAGTCCACATACAACCTCTACTATTACTCCTATGCCCTAACTCAAAACTTTTGAAAATTGGGTCAAACATTTGGAAATTCCTGTTAAAAATCAAAATAATATATTTTAAATTGTTTTTCCACCGATTATATGCTAGTGGAATTCTTAACATTCTTGAACTAGTAGAACACAAGTGACTTTTATTATTACACTTTTACTATCACGGCAAAAAAACTACTACTTACTGATATTTTTCAATTGCTTTTCGTACTAGGTGTCTGACTCATAGCATTGAACAATGCACTGACCTAGTGTGAAATGCCACTGCTGAAAAATGTCGGTAAGTAGTGGTTTTTTTGCCAAGTGATACCAAAAGTGTAATTATAAGAAAAACCTCAAGATATAAAACACAAAAACTGCAAGTTTTACTTTTATTGTACATGGGCAGTAAATTTCTTTTACTAGATCAATATACTGAACAAGTGATTATATACTACAAGCACTACCAGAATTATATTTCAAAACCATCTTTATTTCTTTAAAATAATGGCATGTCTTACACATCCTGATGAAAAAACAGCTACAAAAACTGCTGACGAAGATGTGTTTTGGTTTTGTTAAAATGACTAAGGATGGTACCTTATATCCTGCAAGCACATTATATCACTAGGCAGCACTTTTACAAGGAGAAGCGAATTCATTTGCCCTCATTGCTTCTAACCATAATTAATAATTATAGTGTTACATTAGGGTGGCCACTCAAAATTTATATAATTCATGGGTTTACCCCAGTCTAAAATATTAATTTTCCGGATTAAAATCTCATAATCACGGCGAAAATTAATTTCGAGAGACCTAAATACATTTATATTTATACATATACAAATACCAGCTGACTCACATAAGCGCCTTATGGTCTCTATTCCTGAACCAACACCCCACATATGCCGCTTGGGGTAGATGAAAGTGACTGATTGCTCATATTTGGGACACTGCACATTACCTATATTCCTCGGAAATCTCAGTGGTTTATTTTATCGGCTTGATATATTCATATAGCTATAGCCATGTCTGGCGTTAATGTAGGACATTTGGTCTCTCAATTATTAAAGGTCAATTCCGTTTATTTCGTGTAAACACAGAAGAAATACCTAGCATTCATAATTTACATCTTAAATAACATAACTTGCTGTAGAATGTGATTCAAAGAAAATATTGTAGCACCAGTCTATTCAATTAGAATCACAAAAAATGTACTCTGACATTTTATCACAAAAGATGTAAACATGTCACAAGTGATGGGTACCTTTGCAGTTATTCTGTACTGTATAAGGAGCTCAAATCTAAACATATTTTGTCTCTCAATACAATATTTATATTGTCTGTATAAGCCTATACAATCTGTCTATCATGATTAGCCAAGAGGAATTAGTTAGATGTTTGTTGATACATGCCTTTTTATGACATTTCTGTTTTTATATGTATATAGTGTTATTTCCAATATATTACACATCTCAGTCCTGTTTTTTGTAAGTAGCAAAATTTAGTACGTACTTTACTAAATTTTTTACATACTTTTTAAAATTGTGTTCTTAATTATATCACGTTTGGATTTTGTAGGGTTCCACTGTAGTGGCTTGTACATGGGACCCTCGGTCTAAGAAGATTTTCGTGCTATAACAATGACTCGCTACAAATCTCATATTTTTCTCAACTTAATTATTAACTTCATCATAATTGCCTATAGATTTTAGTGAATTCCCAACTGTAAATTTAAATTCACGGTCACTTCAAGGTTTTCTCCAGTCCATAAAATTTACAGCTTTTTCCGGTTCGGTGGCCACCCTGTAACTTCCCCATCTTCTCCCTCTCTCTTACCTTACTCCTAGGATCTTAAACTTTGGTTAGATCTTGTTCAATTTGATGAAATGAAGACCTATGAATAAGGGTTAAAATTTGGTTTCTATTTTGTTTACAAAAAACTCTCAACAATATATATACAAATAAATTTTAAACAATACACTCTCATTTTATTGAAAACTAATTGAATGAAAACAAACTAACTAAACTTGCAGTATAGATAAGGATAGATATGTATAGCCCATATGTTGTCCTTTAATCATACACTCTAGACCTGTGATCAGTTTATATGTCAAATGACTTTCTTCCTCAGTATATTTGTTACTTGATGTCAGTCAGCAACTCATATTGGTGTGTTGTACTGTATGAACATGAAAAATCTGTCATCCACAGAATTTAGTGAAATGTATATAAATATTTTTTATAATTAGTGTATCTTTGTGTACATAGGAATTGAACAATAATAATGGGAGCCTAGAATATAACTCAATCTTCAAACCCTTAGTAACTTTTATTTTGTTTTTCACTAATTATGACTACAAATAATAAACTAAGGTACAAATTTATTAATAAAAAATTACACCCATATGAAATATATATTTAGTGCTTTAAAAGTGAGAATATTTTGTAGTAAAGTACAACTCAATTGATGTGAGGAATTAATTCGTACCTGTTGAGTAGCGGGAATGATTTAATCTGGTATGGGTTAGATCTAAATCTAGATAAACAATGATAATATTTTTAGTATGTCTATCAACTTGGTCACTGTGTAACTACTTATTGGTTCTGTGAAATTACTTCACACTTGAACTGGTTAATTACTCCCACACTGGGACTGTTTTCATAAAATAAGGTACAACTTACAAAAATTAAACATATATATCCAAGTTGAGGTGGTATCAGATAAGTATTTAAATTATTTAATTTTTCCAAATTATTTACAAAACTGCTAGCAACATACACTCATAGATAACATACTCAGGAAAATTAAACATAAACATCATCAAAGGGCCACGCAGACAAACCACACAAAAAACAACAAATACATATCTCTCATTTACCACAACAAAAACACACACAAAATACCCTCCACATTCAAAAACTTCACTACCAAATATCTTTCAAAACGATAAATACTTTAAGACAGTACATACATCCTTTCCAAAAACATACAGACAAATACAAACTATCCGGTATTTACAAATTAACATGTAACGTCCCAGCTATTACATCGACCAAACCGGTAAGGTCATTCTATACACGCTTCGAAGAACACATTACCTAAAGAAACCAAACAAACCCAAAATCCAGCTACGCAAAACACCTAAATAACACGCAACACACACACGGACATACATACTAATTTAAATATTCTACACATATTAAAACAAAGTAAAAAAACTAACAACTTTGAAAAAATACAAGATATACAAACAGTACACAACAGATGAAGAAAACATATTAAATGATCACACATATTTTGAAGCCTTTTCTATTACATGACACACAACCAAAATAACCCACCCCTTTCACAGTCATAAATCCATTCCGTTACAGCCTTTGTAACTAACACGATACCCCTGTAGAGGGTTAGCTTCGTAAAAGGAATAAATATTTTGAAACGTGTCAGCAAGTAAGCCATTCTGTATTCACTTAGTTAAGTATCTTTTAATTATAGTTTAATCAGTGAATTCAAGATGATTACATCAAGCAACTTCATTTACAAGTATCTTAAAATACTTATAAACTGCTTTACCTGGATGTCTGTTGTTGAATCAGTTATTTAAATTATTTAATTTGGAAATACCTGAGTCTAAACTGACGTTGATGTTCCGACGAGTTGTCTTTCTTGTAAGCTTGTTAGTCGTAAGTACAAGAACTATTTATTACCTCTACTATATGATTACTTTAGTACAGCTAGTTACTGAAGTGTGCTGTTCGGTTGCAGATTCACACTAACACATTTCGACGCATGGGAAATCCTCCAGCGCAAGAAGTCCCTCACTTTTGCCATATCAAAGTTATTGTGTCATGTGGTGGCTAGCGTTGCTTTGAGATCAACGTGCATTTTGCAGCACTGTGAAACAGGGCTAAATATATAATTTAGTCTTTGAGCTGGTTTTTGACATTATATTTCTCATTAATGAGGGTAAAATTTAGGTTCTTTATAATAAGTAATATCAGCTTCTGACAAAGGTTGCATTTCCCTGGTCCGGCAGTTAAGACTTGAAATTATACTTTGGTTATGCATGGATAGGGCTAATATATAAGAGAACAAACAATACACAATTATAAGTGTTACAACTTAGTTTCAGTTTAATATATGATGTCTATTTTTTTAATACCAAGTAATAAAAACAGAAATATATTTGCTCTTTTACAAACTGGAGTAAAAAAAAATTGGTCTCTGGTCCAAAATAAAAATAAATACTATCATATTTTTGCAAAGACCTCTTGAGATCCCTACAACAATTTTTTTAAAGATTATAGAGACAATAGGGTACCAAAACATTTAAAATCCATACAGAAAGTTGCTAATTTTATTTTTAGATCTATATGAATTTTTAGATAATTAACAACGTACTGTTAAAATATGCATTTCGTTTATCTCCTGTCTGTTTTACCCACTCCTCGCTTTCCAGTGAAAAGGTGCCTTGGCATTTTAGTTCCAATAAATCTGTCTGCCTCCCCTTTAAGGCCCTTCTTACCAACTTTCTTAGCAATTGCTTTATGGGCTACCTTTTTAAGTTTCTTCCTCACCTAAAGAAACAAATCAATCAATGTCATTAAAATCCTAAAAAAGGTAAAGCAGATTACCATACAAACTCTTTCTAATTTTTTTTACAAGAAAAAAAGTACTAGAAAGGAATCACAATTTGTAAAAAATTATTCATTCAGTTTTACTGAAGTTTTTAGGTTCATAAATATTACAATAACAATATAATCAAAATTTATTGATTTAATCTTTCCTCTATTTGTCAAAACTTATCACATGTGATGTGTACCGTAGGCACCAAAATAAACAGTACCAAATTAGTTGTAAGATTTTATTTTATTGCATTTTATTTGCGTAGTTAGTAAATACTGCATTTAACTTTTGCAATAGTTAGCACCATGTCAGCAAAAACTAACCTCAAATGAAATACGCCAACAACAAATATACAACAACAGTTAAAAGTCAATACAGCTGATCGAGAAAGCAACTACAGCTGACTCAGTTTCAGTAATATTTATTTTGGCGCATAGTAGATAAGAGGAAATATAACTAATTATTATAGAAAAACAACTTTTTCTTAAAATTTTAAAGCCTTTTCTACTATTACTAATTCTAAATAGTATAACTTGTCCTAATGTCTACTAGGAATTAGTCAATACTGAGTTATTATTGAGGTTAATGAATAGCAACCTATTGCCATAGCAACCTATTGCCTCATTTTATTCCATGCAACATAGTGTAGTAGCAAATTTTCAAGTTCAAACTCTTTAGCTTTAAAATCTTAACATCTCTTCAGCTGAATTAAGCCTTAAAAATCTAATTTATTTTAAATATCTACAACTAGAACCTTACATTATAGCTTAAAATTAACAGAATATAAATAAATACCCTTGTAATATTTGTTGAGCTTTTTCTTTCAAAACCACAAAATATTATTAAGTTATAAACACATTATTAACCAGTACTTACAACAGGATCCTTGACTCCAGACTGGTCTCTTGGTGGTCTAGACAAGCTCCTTACTCTACTGTGTGATGCGTCTACATCCATACGCATTCTTTTAGAAGGTGGGCGAGAGAGTGACTTGGAACGACCTCTGGTTCTCTTAAAATGTGCCTAAACATAATTTAATTGTAGAGTAATTTACACCATAACTTTATCCGACACAACTTAGTTCATAAATTTAATATGAAATTTCCAATAAAACTATCTAATACAGATGTGTTAAAATTAATATAGAACAATTCAAAAATAGTTTCTACTACTGTTTTCATTTTATCATAAAAAGTAAAACTATGTATCAAGGACAGCAAAAATAGTAAGCATTAAAGTAGATGCTTACCAGAAAGTTAAGAAATTTACAGTGTTGTGTAAATCTAAAGAAATATTTAATTACTGCAAAATTTTTACAACAAACAATTGCAGCTTGGAATAAATCACAATTGGCTTACTCCTTAAACTTATATGAACAAACCAATAAAGTATTAAAGAAAATTCATGACAAAGAACAAATAGAAGAAATTATCTTTATCAAAACACAATTTGATAAATAATGTGAATTTTAAACAATCATGGGATTAATGACAAACAATGTTGTAAAAATGAGAATCATCTGTATATATGACAAAAACAATGTTTACAATAAATTGAACTCAAACGATGACCGACACCGAGTTTATTATTTTAATATTATAAAACAACATTTTGGTCACATTTTAGGCGGCCCTTTTCAAGCTTTCAAATCTACAAACATAAAACAATAATCGTTATAATTTGAAAATTAGATTCACAATAAAATTGCAAATTCAAAAGCTTTATACACAACATGAAACATACAAGCACTGGATAGAAGTTAGTCAATAGCAATCAGTTCTTACACTTTCATGTTCATATTATTACTGAGACGAGTCACAGCAAGTTCCAATAAGCAGACAGTAGTTCAATCAATCACAGGAAGCTGCGCTATTCAAAACATCATTTAACACTTTCAATGCGTCTACAGGGCTGACCTTGGTGTTCGCCTGTGCTGAATTTTTTTTTCTCTTAATATATTCTTTTTAAGCGTCTTTCAAATATTTTTACATTTCTACTGATTTTTTTACCGTTTTTCTTTTAAAAAACCCGTGTGCGACACGTTGTCGACAGCCGCCTGGCAGAAGCATTTCATTATGTGGAGCGGATGTCGACACACTATTTTTTTGTGTTAACGACTTGATTTGCTGATAACTCATTCCCGGGGATAAATTCTACCTGACATTTACGTGCTTTAGACCAGGGAAAATTCTACCTGGCAGGGGTCTCGTACTTTCACTGTTCTATTGTATTGAATAGCTTATTGTAAAGTTCGTTCGCCTCTCACTCTCTACATTTTTTCCTACCTACCGCAATCCTAACAACATTCCATAAAAATGAGGATATTTTACAAATAACAACACCAAATTTAAAATGAAATTATTTTGTCTATTTTATATTAATTTTTGTATGAAAAAACATATTAAAAACTAAGAATTTTAGAAAACATTGAATTACACGTAAAAACTAATTAACTATACATAAATAAAACCTAAAACATACCTAACAACATGTGTATTCATTTTAAAAAATACATAAATAATGTTATACATAAAATTAATACAGTAAACTCCCGATTATCCGGGGTCTGCAATTGTTTTATAAATATCCAATTTTTATTCTAATCAGATTCATGTGTTTAAATTTCCAAACGGTGAATTACGACGTAAATACATAATAATTATACAAATGTTAATAAAAATTCAAATCAACCTAAACAAAATCACTGATTAAACTAAAACTGCCTACAAAATACCTTAGTCCCCACGAAATTTAAAAACACCAAATTTAAAATGAAATCATGTTTTCTATTTTATATACATTTTTGAGTGAAAGTAAGATAAGACAAGCTATGAATTTTGGAAAAAATTGAATTACATGTAAAAACTAAGCATACCTAACAACATGTGTATTCATTTTAAAAAATATATAAATAACGTTATACATACAACTAATACATAATAATTATACAAATTTTAATAAAAACTAAATTCAAACCTAAACAAAATAACTAACTAAACTAAAACTTCATACAAAATACCTTAGTACCCATGATATTTTTGAAAACATGGTTGTAAACACAACCCCGGATTGTCTTTGCACTGGTTGCAATAATAAGTAGTCTCCACCCTCTTCTTACTTTTCGCACAAAGCGCACACCTTTTTCTTATAAGGCGATTTTGTTTGTTTCTTTCCACTTGCACAGGGACATGAATTGCTGCTCTCGGCTGAGGTGGCGGTGTAGCTAATGGGGTATGGTTTCTATATATTAGAGACCTTATGACACTATCTCTAAAATCTAATAGAGTCATCTTTGTACTCCCCGGTTGCTGTTTGTGAAGAAGGTATGCGTTCGTTACGGTGACATGGAATAAGTGGATAGCTACCTTCGCATACCACCGGATAGTTTTTCTTTCACAGGGGTAATAACTCATAAGTTGATCTGAGCGATCTACACCCCCCATAGACTCATTATATTTTAAAATTGCCTCTGGCTTTAGGGACATTTTTCCGCTACGTGCCTTATGCTCAATCATAGTAGCACCAAACTCAGACGATAAAGCAACAACGTCCCGTTTGTCATGCCACTTTAGGACGCACACCCCAGTCGTAGAATAAGCAGCTGTCACGGTGCCTTTAGCCACTTTCTTATTTACCACTTCTGAAGGATTTCCTTTTCTGTTGGCCCGCAGAGTCCCCGTAGAATAGGTATCTTTTTCTAAAAGAAACTCTGACAAGCCAACAGATGAATAAAAATTGTCCATGTATACCGAATGACCTACTCCGTAAAAGTCATCCAGCAAATATTTGACCACTTTGTCAACATGGCCAGTTCCTCCAACCAAGGGGTCTTTTGCTCCACAATAGAGCTTCATTTTCAAAATAAGCCCATTTGGTTGGTTCAATGTATAAAATTTAATGCCAAATTTATGTCTCTTGTTGTGGATGTATTGGCGAAAATACAATCTGCCACACCATAACAACATGGACTCATCCAGGCTTAGTTCCTTGGTAGGATAATAAATTTCCTTCATCCTTTTATGAAAAACATCGAAAAGAGGAGAAATTTTATACATCGGGTCGGACGGAGTAGGGTCGCCAACTTGGGGATTTTTCGAAAAGTGCAAAGCCCTCAAAATTATCATATACCTATCTCTAGGCATAGCATTTCTAAATATTGGAAAATTATATAAGTTATTAATTTGCCAATAATGGGCTAAACTGGGAGCCTGGATTTGGCCAGTCAAAAATGTAAGGCCCAAAAATATTTCAAAGTCACTTCTTGAAATGTCCTTCCATCCCTGAAATCGTGACTTGGGCTTTGTGGTCTGGCTCATCAAAAGTTGGCCCTGGCGATTTGTTTCAGAAATTATCAAATCAAACATGTTGTCACAGAAAATATGAAAAAAATAATCAATTGGTTCGTGGAAATCAGGTAGTTGTCGCAAACCGGTATTTCCAGAAAAATTAATTGTAGGGACGTTGGGAGGAGAGGAATTCCAAGTGGGCTGAGTCTGGGGCAGAGTCGGTATGGGGCTGACAGAGGGGCTGGACAATTGTCTTGCCATTGGAGATGGAGGACCTGGACTAGGCGATCTAGGTGAAGATGGTGCCTCTGGTACAACAATAATTCCTCCACTTGAGGTTTCGTCCTCCTCTTCCTCCTCTGAAGATGAATCTGCTTCATCCATGTCCTCCTCAATGTCAGAGTTTTGGAGCATTTCCCATAATTCATCCTCAGAGAAGATTCTTTTTTTCACCGGAGCAGCCCTCTTCTTAGACGTTTCTGTCCTGGAGGCATGAGGTGTTGTTCCCCCAGAACATGGTCCAGCAGGCTGGTTATCAGGACTCAACATCCTTTTAGGGACTCTTCCACTCATCTATAATGAATTTTTTTCCGAATTATCTATCTATACCTGGCTATATTATATACAAAATTGAGAAAAATGTTTTTAAAATATTTGTGTAATTTATTTATGGAAATAATAGTTCAAATAACTTTATTTGCTAAGTATTGAAATACCTAGGATTAATTTTCGTAACTAGGGTAAATTATTTTACTTGGCTGCATATAAAAATGCACAAAAGAAATGAAAAAAAATCAAAACTTTTATTATTATTGGTAGATACAAGTAAATTTTTCTATTTACGTAAATACTACTGCAAACAACGTTTATTATTAGGTATAAAAAGGCCTAGGTATGATTATCATAATAGAAAAAAAGTGTATTACTTACACTTTGAGAAACAAATTTTTTAAATATTTGTGTAATTTATTTATGGAAATAATAGTTCAAATAACATTATTTGCTAAGTATTGAAATACCTAGGATTAATTTTCATAACTAGGGTAAATTATTTTACTTGGCTGCATATAAAAATGCACAAAAGAAATGAAAAAAAATCAAAACTTTTATTATTATTGGTAGATACAAGTAAATTTTTCTATTTACGTAAATACTACTGCAAACAACGTTTATTATTAGGTATAAAAAGGCCTAGGTATGATTATCATAATAGAAAAAAGTGTATTACTTACACTTTGAGAAACAAATTTTTTAAATATTTGTGTAATTTATTTATGGAAATAATAGTTCAAATAACATTATTTGCTAAGTATTGAAATACCTAGGATTAATTTTCATAACTAGGGTAAATTATTTTACTTGGCTGCATATAAAAATGCACAAAAGAAATGAAAAAAAATCAAAACTTTTATTATTATTGGTAGATACAAGTAAATTTTTCTATTTACGTAAATACTACTGCAAACAACGTTTATTATTAGGTATAAAAAGGCCTAGGTATGATTATCATAATAGAAAAAAAGTGTATTACTTACACTTTGAGAAACAAATTTTTTAAATATTTGTGTAATTTATTTATGGAAATAATAGTTCAAATAACATTATTTGCTAAGTATTGAAATACCTAGGATTAATTTTCATAACTAGGGTAAATTATTTTACTTGGCTGCATATAAAAATGCACAAAAGAAATGAAAAAAATCAAAAATTTTATTATTATTGGTAGATATATTGTTTTATTTACGTAAATACAACTGCAAACAACTTTATTATTAGGTTTAAAAAGGCCTAGGTATGATTATCATAATAGAAAAAAGTGTATTACTTACATTGGAATCAAATTGGGTGAAAACCACGTAAAAACACAACAAAAACAGCGGCGGAGTCGTACACACAAACTTGGACCTTTTGTCTAGGCGGCAGAACGAAAACTGTACCGTTAAAGCAGGCTGGTAAAAGTGGGGAGACATTTGAATGGAAAAGGATCGTGTCGACAATGTGTCGACCGACGCCTAGTGTTAGAGGGCGATTTTGTCGACAGGCAGTCGACCGCCGCGCTGAAAGTGTTAATCAAATTGAGAAAGTTATTACATACTCTTTTCACATTATCAGTATCCAAAACTCTATTAAAACTTTTCAATTTAGTTATATAAATCATTTCTGACAATAATCGTTTTTGTTTGTTTGTTTCTTTACCAAAATTGTAACTCGGTCCAAATCAAAGCTATGACCAGTTTCTCTCATGTGGTTGACTAATGCAGACCTTTCTCTATCACTTTTGCAATCAAGACTTATGTTCTTGATTCTCTAAAATTCTACCAGATTGGCCTATATAACTACAATCACAGTCAATACACGGAATATTATATACAACATTAGTACTAAACATTTTTAAAAGAGTTTTTTATTATTTTGTAATAATGTTGCTAAAACACATATAATGAATTTTAAATACCTATAAGGTTTTCAGTTCATGTTTGTCAAATTTTGATATTTTTCATCTGTTGTGTCATCATATATTTCATGTTTAAAATTTTTCATTTTTTAAGTTAAATAATTTTTTCCTTAAGGTTGGAAAATACAGGCAGAGATTAGACTGATATGCTATTGTCTTTGAAGCTACATTGTTTTAAGTATTCATCTTACGAAACAATAGTTGATTTTGTTAAACAATGTGTAATAAGCTTTTCCCCTTTGTCTGTAAGGTCTTTACTAAACTGATTAAAGGACTGGATTCTGTCAACAGATTTGAAAACAACGTCAAATATTATGACTCTTCACACCATTTTAAATTATGTTCTGCAATCATTAAACGAAAGGCAATAGTACAATTTCTTTTTTTACATACCTTTGTACACTATTAATATTATCAATCCTGTTTTACTTTAACTTAGGCAATCTCGAGTTAACATATTTATTAATAAACTGAAAAGGAATTTACTAACAATTGTTTACAAACAATTTTTGTAAACAATGTTCCTGATATTTCATATATTTCTTTATTAACATATATTTCATTGCTAGTGCCCTCTTTGTCAATTTTAATCAATGTAGAATCTTCAAATGTAATCGCTGATGTTAACAAAACCTATTTTAACAAGTAATTAAAACCTTACCTCCTCTGAATCCTCTACTTCAACTCCTAATTGCGACATCTGTTTTTGAAGCCGACTGACACTACGTTCTCTAACTTTAGCTGTTGAGGTTCTTGGTATTACTGGTTTTGTCGACTGTTTAACAATTTTAGCATCTTGTTTCAAAATAGCTTTTCGCTCTCTTATTTGAGCAGCCAATTCTCTTATTTCCCTTAGTGTCTCGTCCATTTCAATCTTAGGAACAGAATAGAGACCAGCTTCTTCTCGGAGTAGCTCTTCTTGCTCTAATTCTTCCAGTTTCTAAAAAAAAAACATTACTTCTAATTTCATTTCAAGTTATTACATAATTAATATTCTAAGAATACCTAAAACTTTATGAGAACAAGGCATGGTAACCTATGCAACCAAGTCCACAGTGGTTGCTGAGTGGGGAACTAATGTCACACATTGATATCAAAGTTTTACAGTGTGTGTGTGTGTGTGTGTGTGTGTGTGTGTGTGTGTGTGTGTGTGTGTGTGTGTTCATGCTTGAGTGCTTATATGCGAGTCTCTCTCTCTCTCTCTCTCGCTCAAGCGTTGACAAGAGGTTTTTTCAAGTTGCAAAACAATGCCAAATCTCACAAAATGTTCAAATCTGTATATAGTGATAATGTGGTAGCTCTAAAGACTGTGTAGAAGTGGCATGACCGATTATAAAGCGGAAATGAGTCAGTTGAAGATGAGCAGCATTCGGGACGTCCATTAATCTAAAAAGCATACAACAATTGATAAAAAGTAGAAATTTTGGTCTTGTTTAAACAGACGAATGACTATTTGAGAGCTATTGGAAAATCTTAACATCTCATACGGTTCTGTTCAGAACATTTAACCAATAATTTGCAAATGATAGGCGTGAGTGCAAAATTTCTGTCACACTTTGCTTCTCATTTGCGAGTTTTTGGCTGAAAAAAGTGTTCCTGTCTGTCCACATTCATCACACTCACCCGATTTAGCTCATGCGACTTCCGGTTCTTGAAAAAAATTAAAACTGTGCTTAAAGGAAAACGTTTTGACACCATTCCCGATGTTGAGAGAGGCACGACTGAGCAGCTAAACACCCTTCTGAAAAAAGCCTTTCAGAAATTTTTCCCGTAATGGATTTAACGTTGGGATAAGTGCATTGCCAGCCAAGGACAGTACTTTGAAGGAGATTAAACCAAATTCGATGTAAGTTTATTACTTTCTTAAATAAAAAATTATCCACTGTATTTTTCATCACATCTCTTATATATGAGAGTAAAGAAATTTATAAACATAATAATAAGAATAAACTAGTTGAAGAGCAAGTGCAAATAGAAAGTAGATATGCTACACTTTATTTAGATGTGGAAGATTTGGCAATGCCATATAGGTATTTTGCTGTAACCTAATCATATGTTTCAATTGTAATAATTGTTAATGTTTTGAAGATGCTAGTACTGTTGGCAAGTAAAAACCTTCAACTGTATCCTTATATTGTCTTGTCTGCATATTGATGTATTTGTATTGAATACTCTCTTACAGACAAACATCCACACATACAAATACAAATACATATATATATATATATATATATATATATATATATATATATATATATATATATATAAACAATGATATATTTCAACCACACAGTGGTCTTTGTCAATCGAAGAGAAAACACAAAAAGAAATATGAGAGAAACATGATCCTCTCATATTTCTTTTTGTGTTTTTTTGTGTTTTCTCTTCGATTGACAAAGACCACTGTGTGGTTGAAATATATCATTGTTTAAGTGCTTTTATGTGTTTCTATTTCAAGACTACAGTGTGGACTCTTACCAAGGTAAGTCTGTCAGTCTCCTAGTCCAAAAAATCTAAATCTTTACCAACCAAAACTAACCTAAAATATATATATATATATATATATATATATATATATGAAGTTTTGATCAACTTCATAAAGTCAGTGCAACGGAAAAACAATGGATAACGTTAAATATATATATATATATGATCTTAGACATAAATTAACGAAAATAACTAAACAAGTTTTAAACTTCAATAGAACCCTGAATATAATTTTATGATTGTGATAAATCTGATGAACCTTAAATATGTCTGGGTCAATATAGTCTGCAATATTATGTCCTTCCCAAAACTCAGGAATCACATCATATTTGTATCTGTCTGGTATATCATAATTCTTCTGTAGGTCAAGGACGTAATCATCTCCCATTTCTTCTTCTATATGACGCTCTAATTTCCTCTTTCTATTTGCTGAAGCTAGTTTCTTTGCTAGCACATTCTCTGCAAACATTCAAAACATTTTAAATACGTAATAACTTTGTTTAAAACTTATTTTCTACTTTTGTCAACATGTCTATACAAAATAATTTTAAATTTTGCAAAAATATCTATCCATCTGGTAATAATATACAGCAGAACACTTCTGTTACAAACTGAGAGCAAAATCTATTTACTCATAGATATACAAACACTGATTACTGGGATTAAGTTCTAATAAATATACTGAGCCCTAAATAGTAAATGAAATCAATAAGTTAATCGTATTCCAATGTTGTAAGTTACACTATTATTTTTATGATGTAAGCACCTGTAGCAGAAAAGCATGTATAAGTAATTTATCCAACCCAAAAATTGGCTAAATAATTACTGGGAATTTGTGTAACATCAACTGCAGTATATATATATATATATATATATATATATATATATATATATATATACACCCTATCGATTATTTTGTTTGTTTATTTTCCTGGAGCTAGAGTTTGTACACTCAAGCAATATATATACACAAGCTGTCTGTAAAGTTCTCAACCTCGCTAAGAGACTAGCGCAGCACTAGTTGGTTGATGTTTCCCCACCATGTTGGTACAACTGTTATTAAAATGTTTGCACAATACCACATCATTCTATCCAGCAGTTGTGAGTACTGTAGGTAGTTATTTGATTCATTGGCTGTACGTGTTGTAGAAAACAGAAAAAATCAAGTATCGTGCAGTGATTAAATTCTTCGTAAAAGAAGGTTTAACGCTGACAGAAATTCATTTGTGGTTTATAAACGTGTATGGTAACTCTTCTCCTTCATTTTTTAATGTAAAGAAATGGACAGCTGAATTTAAACGTGGCCAGTAAAGTGTGCAAGATGATCAGCGTAAAGGTCTAAAAAATCGCAACCACATCGAAAACAAGTGTATGATATGGTTTTAGAAAATCAGCGAACAAAACTGCGTGAGATTGCTAATGTTGTTTGTATATCAAACGAACGAGTTCGTTATATTTTACATGAAGAATTGCACTTGAAAAAGCTTTATGCAAGATGGGTGCCAGGCTTTCTTCCTGCAGACCAAAAACGCATTCGTACACAACTTTCTCACCTGTTTTTGGCGAGTTTTACTAAAAACAAAAGTGACTTTTTGGCTGGTTATTCAGGGCCGAAAAAGGTGATGGCCATGCCATCGGCGGGAAAGGGCATGGCATTGGTGTTTTGGGATGGAAAAGGAATTCTGTTGATTAACTGTCTTCGAAAAGGTAAACAAAATAACTGGAGAATATATTCTAACCTTCTTGACGCAAAGATTAGTGAAAATACAACCGGCGTACAGAAACTAATGTTCTATCAGGATGATTCACCCACTCACAAAAGTCTTTTGGCAATTGTAAAATTGAGGGATTTGCATTATGAATTGCTGTCTTCCTTGGACGTCCATCTTTTCCTAAAGTTCAAAATCTTCTTCGGTGGTCAACATTTTTCGTCCTATGAAGAAGCGATTGCGGCTGTAGGGGTATTTTGCAGGACTTCCTGAAGACCACTACAGGGCTGGGATAATGGCAATGGAATAAGGTCGGATGAAATGTATTAACATTAAAGGATATTATGTTGATAAAATAAATAAGTATTAAAACCATAAATTGTTATTTTCATTATTAGGCCTTGAACCTTTCAGGCTACCCTGTTATATATAATGATCCTTTGGAGTAAATAACTATGCATCACCTTACTGAACTGGATTAGATTTCGTTGGAGCATAGAACTATTCAGTAGAAAATACTTATATTATAAACTGCTTCATTACTAACTTGTGAAAGTCTAAAATTGTTCACTTATCTTACATTCTTAGACACAATTACACATAATTATTCGACGTTCCAGAGATAATGAAAGTAATAAACAGAGAAAATTGGAACCACTTCACTAGAAAAATAAACACAACTAAACTCTACACAAACATCATAAGGTAAATTTACTAGAAGCACTTGTGAGGTTTTGCAAATGGCGTGTAACTCGAGGATATATGTAGTGTGTTCATACCAGGTGATGTGGTATACAAGAATAGGCTTATGTAATTATCTTAGAACTTTAGAAAAATACTCTTTTACATATTACTAAAATATTGTTCAATAATAACTTTCTGATTAGGTTTACAAGAATACTCTAATTTAACTATTATGGATATAAAAAAACTAATCATAAATATAATAAAAGCTTTCTTTTTACATATTTAGACTTCAAAATACTAAAACAACTAAATATAAAACAACTTTTGAAATTCTTCATTTAATCCGAAAACTTTAGTTTCATCATCTAATTTATTAATTCTTTATTTTAGCAAACTGTTCGCAGTTAATTAAATAATAAAAGTATCTAGCCTTACCTGGAATAAATGGTGGTCTTTCCTTGGTATCTCTTTGTTTAGGCATTGCAACATGTAATCGGTTTAATACAGAATCTAGTTTTTTTGCATGAATTTTGTTTTCTACTCGATGTGCTAGTAATGTTTCACAAGCCTACAAATAGCATTAAAATGTTTCAAAATAATAATTTTATTGGTACTTTTTAATCTTACACAATAAAATTGATAAGGATTATTTAAATTAACTAATTTTTACTATTAACAACTTGTCCAATAAATTTATAATTTTAATGTTATAAACTTTTTAAGTCTTTAAAAACTGCTTAGTTTCTTGAAAATTGTATAAAGAATTATTTGCTGGAGATTCTCCATAAAATCAGAGCAACAAACATAGTCTATTCAGAGCAAATATAAACATACCAAACAGTATCTTGATGTATCTCTGAAACACTTCAGAAAATAAATTAGATGATGCTGAGTAAGGTAGATTCAATTTGTATAAAATGAACATAGTAAAAATATAACATATTATAACAATTTTACAACGAATTTTGAAAATATAATAGTAGAACTCCTCTACTTTGTCACTCTTAAATCCATCACCATATTCATCACATAATAACAAACATCGTCTGCACTGTCATGTAGTGTAAGCAAAATCAGAAAAAAATGCTTTAGTACGAAAAAAATTACAAACTTTTTTAAAAAATAAGAAGGTTGAACAAGCTCAGGTGAAATCACCTTGACTAAAGGGCCACGGAATAATATTTGTCTGTTATCAAGCAAACAATAAAGAGAACTCCAAGACTGGAGAACAGGCTATAGAGAGTTAAAGCACTTTTGCATGGCCACAGCTCTCCCCTCTCAATGCTTGACACCCAAGGGCTAGAACTTAGTAGCCATAGACAGTAAGATGCCTCAGGGGCACCCTTGAATAAATGCTTCAAACATTCTATAAATACTATGTAAATATTACATAAATAGATTTAATATACCTTATTTTTCCTTGCTTGTGTTATTGTTCTTACAAGGTACTGTAATATGTATTTTTTTTTTCTTTTATGAAGATAGAGTAACATACAGTATTTGTAATTACTAACTATACTGCAGGCTTCTAGTGTTTTTATAGTGTTGTGTATTTTTACCAACATAAATTATGTGTAAGTACAAAACTTAATGCATTACATAATAATTTATGTATTACATTTTAATTTCAAGACTCGCCTTTTTCTCAAATTTATCACCTTCTTGATCCCAAATGTGACAAATTAGAGAGGTTCTACTGTATCAAAACATTTTGCGAATTAACTTTTCTCTTTAGACAACTTCCGTGTATTTGGATTGAATAAAATACTGGATTTAGAACAATCAACTGGTGTAATTTTTAATGTATAATAAGCATTAGTATTTTTTTCAATTGGATTGCTGGTCCAATAAGCTAGTTGTCCAATTAGACTGCTGGTTCAATAAGCTAGTTGTCCAATTAGACTGCTGGTCCAATAAGCTAGTTGTCCAATTAGACTGCTGGTCCAATAAGCTAGTTGTCCAATTAGACTGCTGGTCCAATAAGCTAGTTGTCCAATTAGACTGCTGGTCCAATAAGCTAGTTGTCCAATTAACTGGAATCCGCTATACAAACTATATCCTTTACAATATAGCAGAATTACTTTCTACTCACTGAATTTCAAGTACGGTACTTAAAACAGGTGGCTAAAATCACTAGCACAAGTCAATTAATTCATTCTAATGATCTTGATACTGATTGTAATAATAGTGTTAATAAATGTTTATTTATATAAAAACCTCTCTACAACTAAATTATTTTCAACACGGAAACATAATTCCAACAATAGAACAAATTAATAATTTAAGACCTACATTACCTGCTGTTTAACTTCATCCACACCTTGTTCTGTTAGGGTACTCATTGACATCAAAGGCACTGTGTTCTCTTCAAATACTTTCAGAACTTCTTTTTTGTTGGGTGGGAGGTCATCAACAGCAACCACATCAACTTTATTGCACACTACCAATAAAGGCTACACAATGGCAACAGACACTTCAATTAATATATTTTTATGTATTTAGACAGCAAATCGTAATTGTAAAACTTCTAATGGTTAGAATATTACCAATAACCTTGAATATAATGTCAAAAACCTATTATTTAAAAATTTGATTATATTTAAACTGTGTAGGAAATACATGTTTTATAACTTGCAAGAAAAACTTGAATATTTTAAATTTAGGGGATTTAAAGTCATTAGATGAAATGAAAAAAATAAAATATGAAAACAATTTAATTCATGGGAAAAAATAATATACAATGAAATTTAACATGAATAAAAATATTCATTGTCACCACTAAAAAGAGGCAAGGAACATTACTGTTTTTTTAACAGAACCTACTTCAAAAAAAAAAAGAACCAGAATATATAATTTTTACTTAATAAATAAATTCATGATTTTCCAATAATTTTTTAAACATTAAAGAAATTTGTAGTTTTTATGCTGTACATCTTGAGGTTTTTGTATAAATTACACTGTTTTGTATTAACTTGGCAAAAAACCATTACTTACTGATTTATCTAGCAGACGCATTTTGCGCTAGATCAGCGCATTATTCAATGCTGTGAATTACTGACAAGACTGTTGCTGAGGTGTGTTGTGTTGGTGTGAGTCTGTGGTGTATTTCTGTTATTTCTGAGTTATTGTTCATCGAGTAGTTGTTAATTATGTGCTCAAATATAATATTTGATTGTGAGTATGTTTAGTCATTTAGAATGTGTTGAGGGTAGTGTTTATGGTGTTTATATATCTCATAGTTTTTTACTGTATTGTTTCTTGCTTTTTTTATGCGTTTCGCGCTAGGTCAGTGCATTATTCAATGCTGTGATTTACTGACAAGACTGTTGCTCAGGTGTGTTGTGTTGGTGTGAGTCTGTGGTGTATTTCTATTCTGTGGTGTGTTATTGTTCATAGAGTAGTTGTTAATTATGTGCTCAACTATAGGGTTTCATTGGAAGTGTGTTTTATCATTTATAATGTGTTGTGAATAGTATAATTTATGGTGTTTATATATCTCGAAGTTTTCTACTGTGTTAAGTTTGTTGCTTTTTTTTATGTAGTGTAGGATTTTTAGATTGGTGTCTATGTCAGTCTGTGAGTGTAATGTGTTTTGTATGTGTATGGCGAAATTTGATTTGCAACAACTGTCCCAGCTTTTACATAGGACAAACAGGGAGAACATTTACCACAAGATGCAACGAACACGTAAAACAGATAAGAAAGACACAACCCAAATCATATTTTGCCATACATATACAAAACACACTACACTCACAGACTGACATAGAAACCAATCTAAAAATCCTACACTACATAAAAAAAAGCAACAAACTTAACACAGTAGAAAACTATGAGATATATAAACACCATAAATTATACTATTCACAACACATTATAAATGATAAAACATACTTCCAATGAAACCCTATAGTTGAGCACATAATTAACAACTACTCTATGAACAATAACACACCACAGAATAGAAATACACCACAGACTCACACCAACACAACACACCTGAGCAACAGTCTTGTCAGTAAATCACAGCATTGAATAATGCACTGACCTAGCGCAAAACGCATCTGCTGAATAAATAAGTAAGTAGTGGTTTTATTGCCAAGTTATTACAAAAAAGTGTAATTAAAGAAATGTTTAAAATTACCTTATTAGTGAAAAGTGGCTTAATGCTCTGTTGTTCTGTTTCTAGTGTGAAATTTATGTTATTGTGAAAGGTGTTTATCTGTCTCATGTTGCCGTTGTATAGGATTAGGATACCATCTACGTATCTGTACGAATATATAATTTTGTGTGCGTGTTTGTTGTTGCCTATATGTTTTTGTTCTAAATTGTCTATGATTATTTCCGATAATATGCTTCAGATGAAGGATTTCATGGTTAAACCTTTGTTTTGTGTGTTCCTCGTTTTGCAATATTAAATACAAAGTAGCATTCACAACATCCAATACAACTAAAAAACACCTACATAGTTCAAAAACACACCAGGATAAACACGACAGGGCCTGCATATACAAGAGTACATGCAACAACTGCCCCAGCTTTTACATAGGACAAACAGGGAGAATATTTACCACAAGATACGAAGAACACATAAAACAGAAAAAAAAGACACAACCCACATCAAATTTCACAATACACATACAAAACACATTACACTCACAGACTGACATTGATTCCAATCTAAAAATCCTACATTACATCAAATAAAAGCAAAAATATTAACGCAGTAGAAAACTACGAGACATAGAAACACCATAAATACTATCCACAACACATTCTAAATGACAAAACACATTCCCAATCAAATACTATATTTGAGCACATAATTAACAACTACTCTATGAACAATAACACACCACAGAATAGAAATACACTACAGACTCACACCAACACAACACACCTGAGCAACAGTCTTGTCAGTAATTCACAGCATTGAATAATTCACTGACCTAGCGCGAAACGCATCTGCTGAATAAATAAGTAAGTAGTGGTTTTTTTGCCAAGTTATTACAAAAAAGTGTAATTAAAGGAATGTTTAAAATTACCTTATTAGTGAAAAGTGGCTTAATGCTCTGATAAAGGCCGACTTGTTCCTCCAGAGTGTGTCCGCACTGTTCTGAAACATCTATGAAATAAAGGACGGCAGCTCTAAGATGGGCTAAAGCTGTGACAGCTTGCATTTCTATTACGTTTCTTTCTTCCAGGGGATGATCTAGGATACCTGGTGTATCAATTACTTGCCACCTTAGATATTTATAGTCTGTATGACCCACGTACAATGATTTAGTTGTGAATGCATAAGGTTGGACTTCTACATCAGCTCTGGTAATCTGTAAGGATTGTTTAATTTAATTATTTCTTCAAATACTATGAATTAGAGTCATATTAAATACATAGTTTTTAAAATAAAAATGTATTTTCTATTTTTAATGTAAGAGGAGATTAAGCAAAGGAAGAAATAACTAAAGATAAAATATGTAACTTAGACAATCAGCCATGTACAATAAAATCACATGTTTTAGTAAAAACATTGAAAAATTATTCATTTCACAATCCTTTTGCACAGAAAACTATCCACCTTTTTTACTGAAATTATGAATACATCAGTAAAAAAAAAAGGTACAAACCAATTTAAAAACAAATAAAAATTTTAATAATAGTAGACAAATATTATTGCAAAAATCTATACAGCATAAATTGCTGAAACATTCCAGAAATATGAATAAAATTAAAAACTGTTTACATTGAAGCTCTTATTTTAGTTATACACATAAGTAATAATAATAATGATGAAAAATAACGGGTTAAAAGAGTGATTTAAAGCTTCATTATTTGTAGTTACAAAAAGAGAGTTATAACAGAACTATAATTATAGCTATACAACTATCCTCTATTATACCTAACTAGCTACATCAATTCTGTACATGTTTTGATTGCAATTGTATTTTTTATTTATCTTTATTAAGTAATAAAATTCATTTTCATTCCTTGTTTAAAACTTTTATGTTCAAGTTTCTTCTTTTATTTATACTTTATATTTGACTACGAAGAATTAAAAATCTCTAATTTAAGAAACTCAGTTATATGAGTGGTATCCAGAAAGTCACTGTGTCTAGCATGGTTATAACCGGCTAAAGTTTCCATGTTGGTGTCAACATGTTTCTACATCTAGATTATGCTGCCCAGTCAGAAAAAGTAATCTAAGAAGATGTAATAAGCCTGTGGTTCTAACATTACAAAACGGGTGACCAATATTTAAGATAAGGACTCCACAAGGCCTAGCCTCCTGACTAAAGCAATTACAACAAAAATCAACCAGCAAATTTATAGAAAAAATTGCTTTATTTTCAAAAAATTTTCTAGAAAGTTCATTAATGAAATGGAAATGGTTGTTTGGCTGACCTAATTAAGGTTGATCGATGTATTAAGACGTGAACTCAAGGCGAATTGTCTTCAAGCAAATAGGTTTTCACTTTATAATATCAAAAAATCACTTCTACCAACTGTCATTTCAATTCAGAAATTGCAGACAATATCAGTCTAGTTTTAAATTTCATTACAATACGTGGTAGTCTCTTGTTTCTGAATCTCATTAACAAAAATCATTATATATTGTCGATATTTGATTTGTTTGCTTTTCTGTGTACTAAGGACTCTACTTTATACAACTTCTAACATAAAATGTTACGTTTTTAACAATTTTTAGAAAAACAATTATAATTTTGAGGAATTTGTCTTTAAAAGGACAAAACCATGATTTCATTGCTAGGCAGGCGTGACAACCAACGATACTAACCAAATCTAAATTTAATTATTAGGTCTTTAATGACAAGTTCCTTAATTTTTTCTTTTTGATCTATAAATATTATTTCATTCTTACCTTATTTATAAAACTAGATTTTCCAACATTAGGAAATCCACAGATGATTATAGTACGAGTATAAGGATCAATAGATGGAAGCCTAGATAAATGCTGCCGAACCTGTTCTAAATATTGCAAATTTGAAGCTTGGCGTTTCATTATTGTAGCCATTCTGAAAACGAAATGAAAACTTATGTTTATTTAAGCAGTCAAATTGACTAATAAATAAATGAGAAACCAGTTGGTCATTGAGTCAAAGGTATTTATTTTAATAATCCAACATTTCGGCAACTAGTTTGTTGCCCTTATCAAGAAAAAAACCGTTAAATTGCTCCAATAAATTGAAAAAAAGAAATAGTTTCAACAATATAAATCATAAAACTACCATTATATATTATATTCTTTGCATTGTTGACAAGAATACTCATGTATTACTTAGGACAGCTTTAAGATACTTTTATAAAAGATGTATTGCTTACCTTCCAAGAGCAGCCTTTTTCAACTGTTTGCATCTGTACAGAGAATCGCCAAACTTGAGAAGACGAAGATAATCCTTAGACACGCTAAAAAAAAATAAAATTTCTAATGACGTGCTTGGTATTCTTATTTTTTTCAATTAAAATTTAATAGTCTCTTTCCACTAAAAAAAATTATATTAAAATTTATACAGAAATATGACATACCTTTTCCTTAGCAATGGAGAAAGAAGTTATTTTTTTATTTTAATAATTGAAAATAATTTTTCGGTAATAGATAAACTTAAAATGCAAAAACACATCCTACTTTAACAAAATATGGTTATTTAAATATTCATAATCAATACATTGGCCAGCCCATGCATTTTGACAAGGGTAATGAATAACTTTCATTTTATTTGTACATTTCTTTGTTTATGACATTTGGAGAAATTGTTTGTTTAAACTTAGTAGTATTATCACTCCTCATACTTATTGTTAAACCAAATTAATTATATAAAATACTTCCTGATGCAAAATCTATAAGTTACACTTCAGAGATTGTTTTATAAATTCATTTCAACTACAAGTTCACTAAATCAAAATACTACTAAGTTTAAACAAACAAAAAATGCCATTTATAAATAATTAATATACATATTATCAATACAAAAACCTTTCATCAATCAAGGCTTGAATCAAAGGATTATGGGCTAGGATTATAGCAGTTGCAGTATGTAAGACAAACAGATGAAATTAAATATTATTTAAACAATTAATATTAATAGTTTTCTTCAATTTTTTCAACAAATGTTATGCTAAGATGTAAATAAATATAAATTTTATATATGTGTGTGGGGGGGATCAGGGTAAACCGCAGTGATCTACAACTGGCAGTCAAAAATCCTGTAGTGGCGCGGTGTTTTTACCCCACCGTAGAGGTTTTTTTTTTTTAATACGTCAAAAAAAAGTTAAATAATTATAGTGATGTATAATATATCAAATTAATCACAAAAATGCACAAAATAAAACTATCATAAGGAAATATGTGACTCAACATTTTATTTCCATGGTTACAGCTCCAGAAAAAAAAATTCATATTTTGAAAGCACACATTTTAGTTTTTGACAGTTTATCACTAAGAATCACAAAAGAATACTCACAACTTAACATATACATAAAGCTAAATTTATGTAGAAAAAAAGGTTCCAGTCATATGTACACTTATTTCTAACGGGTAAAAAGTTATATTCATAAACATATACACAAAACAACGCCGAAAAAACGGTCAGTTTAGTAGGATTCCTCGGATTCAGAGACTTTCCTTTTCTTTACAGACTTAGTAGGCCTGTAAAAGTGCTTCAGTGTTTTGTAACAAATTAGGTGTATGCCTACATTGCATCCAGGACACCAGTACACACTTTTGACCCTCTTTACATCTTTTTTATCTACACAAATTGCACAAACACGGTATTTGCGTACGGGTAAGTGCTCCAAGAAATGTTCCCTATTACTACCAGCATCATCCAGGTTGTCTTCATCTTGCTGATCTTCTTCTACTAGATCCTCTACTATGCTGGAATGGTAGTCACTTCTATCCATGGGCTTGTCTGAATTTTGGCAGTATAAAATGTATGAGTCATACAGGGCAATATCCAGGAGGTTAGCAAATATTCGCTTCCAGTACTTTTTGGTAGGCCTACTTACAGACAAATGATAGATGGACTTGTCACTATTGTCTACCCCTCCCATATTGTGATTATATCTGTCAATCATGATGGGTTTCACTGCCTGAAGACCATGCTTGCTTCTTATAATTTTATCCTCAGCATGACAACCGGTACTAATCAAGTAAACTGGTTTACGGCTTTCCTTCTGTTTATATTTGACCAATAAAACTCTGCCTCTGTTAGGCCTATACCAGTAATAAACACTTTTTTCAATTCCTAAATTCACATTCTTTACATTTACAGGCAGATCTTTAGTATTTTTATTGACAGTTCCTGTCAAAAAAGTATTTCTTGAAGCTAGTTCTTGGGTAAGAGGCAGTTTTGTATACCAGTTATCAGTAAAAACATGGTATCCCTTATTGATATATCCCAGTTGACAAGTTTGCAACTCATTGACAACAACTTTTTGTGTAAAAGGATCATCTCCATTAGCCAAAAAATCTTTCCCACTGTATAGTGGAACATTTAGTATATAAGTGGAGTCACTATCACATGTCTCAAAATTTTTTATACCGAATCTGCAGTGTTTTTTCTTAGGTAGGTACTGTATAAATATGCAGCGGTTCTTCATGCCTATCAAACTTTCATCTATCGAAATGTTTTGTTTGGGTATGAAATACTTTTTCATTGCAGCAATCATATGATCAAGAAGAGGCCTAACCTTTTGCCAGGGATCGTAGCCCGGTAGACCCAGACGTCTTCCAGTATTTCTTCCACGTCTGAAATGTCACTCCAACTATCACCATCATCACTATCACATTCTAATAGTTCCCTAATGTCACTTGAAAGTAAGTTGTCCATGATTATATTACAATAAAACAGATCGACATAACCTTAGTGCACAACAAGCAACAAAGACGGGAGCATATACGTCAAAAACGTAAACATTACGTCAGCTCACAGCTGTCTGTTTGTCGGGAGATATTTAGCAAGGCCATAGAGGTAAAAATATTCTGGGTGAACATAAAATGAAAGTCCACATCGTTTTGAATCTTAACTGTGTAATGTACTACGCAAACTGATTATTAGATGCCGAGAAAAACATCGATTATAAAGCAACTGTTCGGTCGCCGTGTAAGACGGCGATGCCACTCCACGTAAAGCATCTGTCGCCGTCTCATGCGGCGATTGCCAGTTGTAGGGTTAAGATGCATTCTAAGTCCAAACACTCCCAGGTTAAATTTAACTCGCCTAGAAACATAATTTCAAAATATTTTGGACCTTGTAATCTACACTATTATATTTAACATGTTTTATTTGCCTTTATAGATGGTTTGTAATAAAAGTATTTCCTATTTACTTACTTATCAATTAGGTGTCTTGCCTGGTTCAGCTGTCCTAACCCTAGCTTGTAATGATCTTTATCATAGAGGACATTCATCAAGTCTGCATAAAATGGGTGAATGTTCTGTAATTACAATAATTATTAAAAACTATTCTACAATTTATGTTAATAACAAGTGATATAAAATTTCTTAAAGTAATTAGCAAATTATTTATGTTAATAAATGTATGAGAGAAAGTATCTCAGGTTTTGGATTGGAGTGTTGGTATATATGGCTATAGCAAACATCTTGGATTCATGACGTCATCACCCTTGATACACTACATATCAGGTATAGAGGCAGTATCGAGTGTGCTGCTTATATTTATTCACTTCGGTTTGTTTAAATAATTGCTGTAACAGCAAATACACAGCTTGTGACTTGTAAGGAATTCTGTTGTTCTGATAATAGCAAATTCAATGATGCGCAATAAAACTGTAACACATCAATGTTTGTTCAACTACATTCTACAACTATATTGTTTGATGATCTAGCAGGTTTTATGCAATAGCAAAATCATAAAAGTTGATTCAGATGTACTAGCAGCTCAGCCATCAACCTGCTGTAAGAGTAATTTCTCGTTGTAAATTTCAAAACTCTATCACATTTAATAATAAAACAACCCAGGTCTATATTTCTGCTTAATGTACGAGGCATGTTCGGAAAGTAAGTACCGGTTTAAAAAAAAAAAAAAAACAATTTTTTTCAACAAAACTGTCGAGCCTATGTTTGAGTGTCACTAGTGTCATTTTTTTGTCAACGACAAGACGACGAGACGAAATGAGACGACACGAGACACTGGTAAAGAGACTACGAGACACTACAATTTTTTCGTCAACTGCCCTTACCAGATCATCGGTGGCGAGAGACAGTCGACCGCTCCGATTCTCGTCATGCACATTAGTTCGACCGCTATCGAACATTCTAACCCATTTTCTCACCATTCCTTCACTCATCACGTCTTCCCCGTAAACATCTCAAAGTTCACGATAAATTTCAGCCGGTTTCAAATTCCTTGCGTTCAAAAACCTCATTACAGAACGAATCTCACAATCGGCGGGAACACTTATTGTCTTAAACATTTTAAATATTCAGAGAAAACTGAAAACACAACGTACAACAACTAAAATGGCGTGACTCGATAGCCAGTGAACAAGGACGACTAGTGCACATGCGCGGAACACAGATTGCAGCGCTACGGCGGCAGTAGAATGAAACGGTACTTAGTTTCAGTATACGCCTCAATAACTGTTTAGTTATATTAATTTTATTTAAAAACTTATATTAAAAACACATCTTCAGCAAACAGAAAAAACTGCTTTTCATCTGAATTTTATGGATTACACCAGAGCCTCACTAAGCAAAACCTTTCTAATGTCAGGGCTTATAAAGACGATTTACAAGACTTTATCTAGAAATAAGCAGAGATTGCAGAGAGTACTTCTGAAGGGGCAGTTGTACTAAAGCCATGTATTGTTTAACTGAAACAAAAAGTAATTGGTGAAAGTACAGGAGAACCTGGATAAATCGGACCCCGTTCACTCGGATCTCCAGATAACCATGAATGATTTTTAACTACAATAAATAAGAAAAAACAACACTCAAATAAGTACAAAAGAAAATAATAAATATAATTTTTTGTGCTTCTTATGTTGAAAAGACTATGGGATCGCACAGCATCCCGAAAGTGGCTCACAAAAATAAAACAGCCAAAATTGACCAATTTGTTTGCCAAGAAATAAATTGCAAGAATAAATTACAATATTCATGTATTGTACATAATACTCTTTATTTGATATAAAAGACTTTTTCTGTAAGTAAAAAATCTAATTTTAATATTTACCTTAATCGCCGGCTAACCTGGATTTTCAACAACCACGATGGGTAACGGTTCCAGTTCGTCCAACTTATCGAGGTTTCTATTGTAGTAAAAATTGTAATCTTTTCCCACAAAAACTAGATCAACAATAAAACGCTTAGGGAGGAAATCTTATATGACTGGCCTGCTATTATATCACAAGCTTAATTTTATTATTTATTCTCACTGCAGCACTTCATTCAGTTTCGCATATGCCGATAAGAATCCAGAACCCAGAATTATTACAAAGAAGTTGAAACAATTTTTAGTTGGCTGCTTCTTGTTTTGTCTAGTGGAGCTTCTTTCTAATGGCATAGATACTTAAAAACCTTACAGTATCTAATATTACATTAGTAATTTGTTCCCAATGGGAGGAATATTAAACTAGTATAAATGCATGGTATGGATTATAAAACCATATTAGTAAGGTGTATAAACAAAAAATTATGATTGATTCAACTGTAAAGAAATAGAAAGGGAAGTTAGTTATGAGAAATATGAAAAGGTGAATGATGGCAAATGAAGTGGTTAATGGTGGACAGGTTCACAGGATTGATAAAGAAATTCAAGAAAACTATAACTACTTATTTTCACTAAACAATTTTTATAAACTTGCCTTTATAAAATGTATAAATATTTATATAGTTATTACAAGTTAATATATAGTTATTATAAAAGTTAAGGCAAGTTTATAAATATTTATAATTGTTTAGTGAAAACTAGTAGCTCACGTGTAGATGGAATCAACAAATATAACTACTTAATTTTTGTTAACCGCTCTCTACACAATCCTCTGAATTCATTTTGTTAATATCCTTTCAGACCTCTTGATTATTTGTACTGATCAAACTGAGAAAAACAAAATTAATTTCATATGAAACGGATCCCCATAACAAGCATCATATTAAAAGAAAACACAAGTACCTAACTCAAAATAACACTAAATTTTTTACAATAAATCAGGGTCATTGCCATGAATTTTTGGAACTGAGATGAATCTATTAATTTTTTTTTATTGCACAGATAAATTCAGTAATAAAAAAACAGACATTCTAATGAGAGTATAACATTACAATGCCTCACAAGCAATACCAGCAGGTAACCTTCTAATTCTCTTTGTGATCAGAAAAGTTAAATAGTAGAGTGTCAGCTTCGTAAATGGAATGATTGATTCGATACGCGTCAGCAAGTAAGCTCAAAAGTATTCACTTAGTTACACAATAATTACTCATAGTTTATTTAATGAATTCTAGATAATTACCACAGGCAACTTCAACGGCCAGCAGGAGCTTTCCCGTGTATGTATGTTCTACCATTTCTCTCAGATTAGCATTGCTGTACATTTACGATTTGTTTTCCTGTGTATTGTACTGTATTCTAGGTTAAATATTTGCAACTATCTGGAAAGTAAATACTACACAAAGTACATAGTCACCATTCTTTTGTGTCCAAAGTCTATGGGTTTTCCCACCTATTTTCAGACTGTTTCGAAGTTTGCGGCATATTTTACAATGAATATGTATTTTACAACAACTAAAACTTAACAGATAATATTTTTTTAGCAAATAAATTGTCACTAAACATAAGGTAGAGTTTGGTTAACATTAGACAATAAATACCGTAAATATAAAATATTCACAAACATCACTATATTTTAAAAAATTAGAGAAAATTAAGAAAAAATAAAAACTGTAAAATTCTTTCAAAAGTATAGTGCTCCTAGGGGCCATATTAGGGCAGGTACATGTTCCTAATCAACGGGTTAATAGTGATTAACAGTCATCAGTTATCAACCTCTACCAGAAGACGAATTTCAAAGTATACAAAACTTCGAGTAGTGTCAGCTTCGTAAATGAAACAATTGTTTCAAAACTCGTTCCAGCAAGTAAGTTTAAAAGTATTCACTTAGTTACGCAAAAACTACTCAAGATTAAATAGCTTATAACTGAGATAAAGTGAAAATATATTTGTATTAAATGTCCACCTAGGGTAACAAAATTTAAATTTATGATAGGATGACATAAAGATGATCATTATACTTTACACAATAGAACAATTTGTAAAGAGCTCAGAATAAAGTGCTTCTTATGCTACGAAATAATTTCTCTTCAGATATAATTAACATTCTAATTGCTAAGTACTTACATCAAGTTTTGGGAAATCTTGAATAATTTGTGTTAATCTGTCATGGAAATTTGATTGTGTAAATTTGATCTTCCTCATATAAAAAGATCTGATCCTTGATATCTTATAGTTTTTATGAATAACAGTTGGAGTTTTCCGTTGTGTTTTTGAAAGAATGATATCAATGAAATCCTAGAACCAATTAAAAACCATTATTACAAACTTTAATTCTAAACAATTATTTGAAAAAGGTAAAATCCTTATAGTACCAATATCCAGTATGCTAAAATTGTTAATTTCCAAATGTTTTAGTTTAAAAAAATTATATTACAGAAAAAGTTATATATTATATTTGTAAGATTTGAACTTAAAACCTGTGATGAAGTGTTTTGTTTATAGTGAAGTTAACCAATATAAATTTAGATACATTTTGTGCCTTTCTGCTTTTTAACATTGTTTGTTTTCCCTCTTTCAAGACATTGTGCAACTTCATATTAAAGGAAATGGATAGGAAAATTCGAGTTTATAAAAACACATGGTGAAGATTATGTCAGTGTTCTTAAAATATAACTTTTTGGAGCTATTACAAAGTTCTATTGTTTCCCCCATGTTCTGTAGGGGTTTCTATGGCACATAAATATTAAGAATCTATTGCAATATCATTTGCATCTGCCAATTTTACAAATTCATAAAAAGTATATCATGTATTTACTTTTTATCTGAAACTGTTTATAAATGTTCATTCTTACTAATTTTAAAAATTAAGACCAATATTAAATTTGGTAAATTTTCAACTAAATTGTGTAAACTTAAGATAATAATTTAGGTTTCTGCTAGATTGTATATTACTATTCAAAATAGTATATTACTATTTCACAGTTGTCTGCAATTCCTAGCATTGTTTTTTGTTGATATCTTGAGAACTTCCATCAATCAGAACTAATATAAAGAGTTCAGAAAATAGTTATTGTTAATGTAGGTTCTCCGATGTGTATCAACAAAAATTAATGTGACAGTGATAGGAATGGTAGATTACTGTGAGACTCAAAAAATTGGTATTAATTTCCCATGCCCACATGTAGAATTTTAGCCAAAAAAAATTATACCGGCCAACGCAGAAAGTCATCAGAGGTACAACAAAATAATGAAAACTCTCAGCCAGGGAAAACGGTAAACATATAGATGTAATGACGGTGCTAAAAAAATGTTTTGTTATTATATTACTCGTTTTAATGTGTAGAACACGAATATCAACTTTTTTCCTGCGTAAAGTTACTTTTTTACATTTTAAATATTAAGTTGCATGTAGGCCTATGGCGTAATCCGGCCGCGCAGTAGCTGCACCACACTGCACTACGTCTAGATTTGTAATTTTTTATGACATTACTAAATACCTATATTAAAATATACCTATAAAGTATCTAGTCAGGATAGATTTGGTTATAATTTTATTCAATATTACTATCTACCTATATTAAAATATACCTACGAAGTATCCAGTCAGGATAGATTTGGAAATAATTTTATTTAACATTACTATCTACCAAATCTATCCTGACTGGATACTTCATAGGTATATTTTAATATAAGTAGATAGTAATGTTGTATAAAATTATAACCAAATCTATCCTGACTGGATAATTCGTAGGTATACTTTAATATAGGTAGATACTAATGTTGAATAAAATTATAACCAAATCTATCCTGACTTGACGCTTCATAGGTATATTTTAATGTAGGTATATAGTAATGTATAAAATTATAACCAAATCCTGACTGGATACTTCATAAGCTTAATTTAATATATGGATACTTTCGTAGGCATATTTTAATATAGGTATATAGTATTGTTGTATAAAATTACCTTTTTAATAATGTATAATGACTTTTACATTAGTTTATGACTATCCGAACTTTTAGTTTTGTAAAAACATAGACGTAGACAAATAGACGGTAGTATAAACGCTATTTATCGGATACGGACATCACCGATTTTGAAATAGAAATATATAATTGGAAAATGCTGTTATTTCACCGTGCATATTTAAGAACAAAAGCGTGGCACTAAAAAAGATTGAAATGTCAAGCATTTCTAGGTTATATTTTGTTTTATCGAATATCACATACCTTAGCCGTTGGCACTACGGCAATTTTTTTGAAGTTGTATAGAGGCATGGCTGTTTTAGTAGAATTACAAATGAAGAAATTAAAGTAATGTAATATACCACTTTTCTAATCCAAAACAAAATACATATTCAAAACTTCCGTCTGCATTAACACGTGCAGACAAATCTAGTGAATTCTTGAAAGAGACAATGTCAATGTGTTATATCGAGAGATCGAAAACATAGTTAAAAGTCGATAGATAGTAACTCCTGTATTATATACAAACTGGGTGAAAAATTCGGTGATATAATTTATATCACTAATTAGAAAAAAACTAATGTTCAGGCGTAGTAATAAACATTTTAAAATCATTAAATTATTTTGGTATATATTTGTTATATATATATATATATATATATATATATATATATATATATATATATATATATATATATATATATATATATATATATATATATACACGCATAGCACTTTTACTATATGTACTTAAACAAGAATCTTACTTGTAGATTCTTGTTTAAGTATATATAGTGAAAGTGATAAGTGAATACAAGAAAATAGTGTTGCTATCGCAATATGTATTCTTGTGTATTAATAAAGAACATAAGTCAAAATACAAATACAAGAATTATAATTGAATTTACAATTCTATTGTAGAATTGTAAATTCAGTTATAATTCTTGTATTTGTATTTTGACTTATGTTCTATATATATATATATATATATATATATATATATGTGTGTGTGTGTGTGTGTGTGTGTTATGAAATACCACTGTTTTGTTAGTCACCCTCTTCCATATTTAAAAACTTATTTGCATACAAAATTAAATCCTGAAAATAGTTACATTTTGTTTGTAAATATATTCAAAACCTAATTGTATTTATATCTTTCGAAAAAATTCTACAATAATTATTCTAGATCTGTTTTAAGTACACATTATTATAGATAAGCGAACACATATCATAAATAATATCAATAATGCTACAAAATTTTAAAAAACTATTATTTTTAATTTTGTTACTGATATTCTTTGGAAAGTAAATTTAAAAGCTTGAAAATTATAATGTATTTTTTTATTATCTCATTTTTTATCATTGTAGAATTCAAACATTTTAAAATATAGTTTTTTTAAGTAATTTTTCTGTGAAAATATAAAAAATGTAACACAGTAGAAATTTATAATAAATGAGTAGTGAAAAAGAGAATGTATCCATTACTTTTTAATGGCAATATTATACACACATAAAGTACAATAATTACGAATATAAAATAAAAACATAGTCTTCTCTGAACTGCAAAATTAATAAAAAGCATTATGTAACAGCATCTGTTACTGAACTAAACTATGTGGAACAGCTGTTCATTATTAGTAAACAAAACAATCAATTTCATAATGTAAATGGTAGCACTGTAGTTGGTAGTTTTATTAACAATTTTTTTGTTTTTTTATTTACTAGTACTTTAAACATTCTTTCTTATTCTTTACGTCAATTATTTGCGTGTGGTATTGATATTTAAGAAGTTTAAACAGTCATTTTATTGAACGTCTGCAAGAGGAAAATGGTAGTATATAAAATTGCACTGCACTTTTTAAAATATTGTTTTTATAAGTTATTATTAAATTGTAAACCTACGTTTGACACAAAATTTAAAATTAAACAAGAATTTGACGACTAAGAAACGCTATGCATATAAATATGTAATGGCCACATTTACATCTAACCATTTCTATATTAGAATTTTGTAATTGTTTTAGAAAAAAAAACTAAAGGGTGTTTGATGAAATCTATGTATTTTTTCAAATTATGTTTATTAAATAAATTATTCACATTTTTATTTAGGTCATTTAAAGCATGCTACACTGGCGGGAAGCTGGCTTCTAAAAACTATTTGTCTTACTTTTAGTCTGATTCAACCATTTGTGTTGGATGGGCATGGTTTTACAGCTATTTAGTCTAAAGGCATGTGGACTTTCTGATTATTTTCATTATTATTTACGCCGTTTGTATCGATTGCAGTAAAAGTTTGTTTTTTGTTATTGTCATTGTAATAGATGCTTTTGCATCTATAATAATGTTTGAGAGTTTTCCAGATAACACTGGTGAATACTTTGACAAATACTATAATTCTTTGTAACATTACTTGCTGGATGGTATAGGGTGTAAATACTTGTTCATGGTTCCTAGTTATAAATGAGACTTATATTATTATTAGTGTAAAGACTTCAAGTGTCCAATTGTTGCTCTAAAGCTTTTCCTTGATGAGTGGCCATATCTAGCCTCAAACTTGGGTGGGATGCCGAGAACCCATAAATTTTGACAGATGTAGAAGACGTAAAACGTATGAAAAAAATTTGGGAAATCACTTTTGGCAGATAGTATAAGTTTTTTCATGATAAAAATTTTTCTACATATTTTGACCTTTATAACTTTCTCAGTGAATATGTTAACTTTTTCAACAAACTTGTTTCTCATTAGTTAAGTAATATAAAATTCAAACTTAATTAGAAAAATTATACTGAACACAACAACACCTTAGGTTGAAAGATGAAAGGGTGCAGGAAGTATAAATATCTGGGCCTACAGATAACATTGGGTCTAACTAATTTTACACTACTTAACTAAGTGAATACGTAATTGCTTACTTGCTGATGTGTTTCAAAACGATCGTTCCTTTTACGAAGCTAGCCCTCTACTAGCGGCTTTTGGCTCTTTACAAACGGTATGACAGGGTTGGATTTATGACATTGAGTGAAGTGTTGGCGTCTTGTGTGATGAATTGGAAAAAACTATTGGCTTCAAAGTGTTTGTGGTCATTAAATATATTTTCCCTGTCTGTTGCGTAGTGTTTGTAGATTTCATATTTTTCTAAGGTTGTTAGATTTTTTACTCTGTTTTAATGTGTGTAGAATATTTAAATTAGTGTGTATGTCAGTGTGTGTGTGTTGGGTGTTATTTAGGTGTTTTGCGTAGCTGGATTTAGGGTTTGTTTGTTTTGTTTGGGTAATGTGTTCATCGAAGCGTGTGTAGAATGACCTGCCGGTTAGACCAATGTAATAGTTGGGACAATTGTTGCAAGTTAATTTGTAAATACCTAAGAGTTTGTATCTGTCAGTTTCTTTTTGAAAAGGTTGTATATGTTTTCTTAGGGTGTTTGTTGTTTTGTAGGATATTTGGTAAGGGAGTTTTTTGAATGTGGAGGCTATTTTGTGTGTGTTTTTATTGTGGTAGGTGAGGGATATGTATTTGTTATTTTTTGTGTGGTTTATTTGTGTAGCTGTTTGATGGTGTTTATGTTTTATTTTCCTGAGAATGTTGTCTGTGAGTGTGTGTTGGTAGCCGTTTTGTTGGGCGATGTATTTTATGGTATTAAGTTCTTTTTCGTAGTCTTTCTGTAGCATTGGTATGTTTATTAGGCGGTGTAACATATGATTAAATGCAGAGTGTTTGTGTTGTGTGGGGTGATTAGATGTTTTATGTATGACCATATCTGTAGTTGTTGGTTTTCTGTATATTTTGAAATTGTGTCTGGTGTTGGTAAGGTTTAGAAAGTTTATTTTATTGTTTTCTTCTAATTCGAGAGTAAATGTGAGGTTTTCGTATATGGTACTAATATAATTATGTAGTTGTTTGATTTGCCGTTGTATAATATTAAAATTTCATCTACATATCTATGGTAGTAAATTATTTTATGTGCGTCAGCAAGTAAGCAATTACGTATTCACTTAGTTAAGTAGTGTAAAATGAGTTTAATCAGTGAATTCAAGATGATTACATCAAGAAACTTAAATAATGGGTCATTAGGAGCAGCCATAAGAGAACAAATATATACAGGTAAGAAGAGCTATTAACCAAGTATATGGGATACTATGGGACCTATACATATCGAGAGGCAATAAATGACGCATATTTGATACAATTGTAAAAGTGTGGTCTCATGTAGCAGCAAAGTATGGCAATTGAAGCAGAAGAACAAGAAGACATTGATTGCGATTGAGATGGACTTTTTGAGCAGGCAGATGGAAAGTCTAGACTGGGGAGAACTATAGACAGTTGAATAAGATATAATGAAAGTGCAAAACCCAATTGTAGAGAACATAAAAACAGCTAAAATGGTATGGACAAGTGCAAAGGATCAAGGAAAGAAGAATACCAAAGGCCGTAATAAAATGGAGTCTTTATGGGAGAAGAAGGAGAGGAAAAAACCTAGAAGAAGTTGGCAAGAAGGAATTGACAAAGAAAAACAAGAAAGGGAACTCCCTGAAAATTTATGGATGAACAGAAGAGAATAAAAATACAGCTTAGAATATTATGAATATATATATAGATAGATAGATAGATAGATAGATAGATAGATAGATTTTTTGGACTAGGAGACTGACAGACTTACCTAGGTAAGAGTCCACTCTGTAGTCTTGGTTAAGTGCTTTTATGTGTTTCTATTTCAAGACTACAGAGTGGACTCTTACCAAGGTAAGTCTGTCAGTCTCCTAGTCCAAAAAATCTATATAATCTTTACCAACCAAAACTAACCTAAATATATATATATACTAAACTAGTAAAAAGTATCACTACTGAAATATTTCAGTATATAAATAGTTTTAGTCAAATATTTAAAATATAAAAATTGTGTTACAAAAACTTCTAAAAAATAAAAAATTTTAACATTTATTTAAAGAGAAAGAATAGTAAAAAAAATTATTTATCATTTAGTAGAAAATGGAGTTGTGTAGAAGTATTATTCCGGGTGAAAAGTATGTTGCAATTTCTGTAATTGAGAGATGTAAGCTAGACAATTTGGCTCATATACATATTTATTTTGATTGCAGACAGAGATTAGTAAAATGGACCATTTATCATTTACTGCAGAATGGTATGATATAGAATCATCCCTGCTGAAGAAATTCATTCTTTTTTATTTTATTTCTGACAATACTTTGGAATTGGTAAGTTTAAGTTTACTAAATTTATTATTTAAGATTTCATATAGTTTCAACAGTGCTGGCTGGGGCCTAAAACCTATAGGGGTTCCAGATCCTAAAAGTGTTATTTTTTTTTTAAGGCAAGGAAATCATAATCATAAAAACTTAGGGCTGATACTGAGGAAATAGATAGATATTGCTTAATATTTTGTGATTTATTCTTCGAAGGAAATACATTAGAATTTTTTATTTTAATTTTACTTATTAAAGACACCAGATCTCAAGTCATAGGTTTATATATTAAAAAAATCAATCTCAATTCGTTCTTAACTGAGAATGTTAACAAACTCTGAACGAAGATGCGTCTCTTCCGATTGAGCCGATCTCAACCAAACAACCTCGAGGTTGCAGCCCATTTGGAACCTAAGGAGCCTTAGGGAACTGCCTCACTATTTTAGTCTGTCTGAACCTTCCAATGCTTTTCCTCTATTAGTGGTGACATCACTGGATGTTGCAGGTTACCCTGCAACCAGGTCAAACAAAACTGCCTGCGACTGAGAGAATGGTCACTGGAATTCTGATGTTTTTATTATTATTTATAATGATGAGTGATCGCTTGTAACAATATACATAAAATCCTACATAATAAAAATTTTATTGTATTTTTGCTATCTATGGTTTGAAGGTTGAACCATGCAATCTACCCACAAGCCACAACTGAGTTTCAACAAGTTTTGATTTTACGCTTAGGAAAACAACTACATTAAACTGATTTACTATGCTTTTCAAAATAAAAATTTATATTATGAAAATTGATTATAAAAATTTTAAATTGACTTGTTTAATACTGGAGTCCTTGCGTGGTCTATTATTGTAGTCCAGGGGTGTTGGGTTTGTATGTTTCAGTAGGTTGGCAACATTGCACAACCTTAAGGCTTTTTTTACCTTTTCCTCCCATCACTAGATCACACTCAGTGTAGTGGTATTAGTCAGTGTGATCGTATTGATTATTTACACATTTTTGTATTATCGTGGCCTACTATTGTAGTCCAGGGGTGTTGGGTTTGTATGTTTCAGTAGGTTGGCAACATTGCACAACCTTAAGGCTTTTTTTACCTTTTCCTCCCATCACTAGATCACACTCAGTGTAGTGGTATTAGTCAGTGTGATCGTATTGATTATTTACACATTTTTGTATTATCGTGGCTTACTATTGTAGTCCAGGGGTGTTGGGTTTGTATGTTTCATTAGGTTGACAACATTGCACTGCGTTGAGGATCTCTTTACCGTTTCCTCCCATCACTAGATTACACTCAGTGGAGTGGTATTATTCGAAATGAACGTATTGGCTATTTACACATTTTTATATTACCATGGCCTACTATTGTAGTACTCTTGTGACAACTTATTTTCAATTCTTTATTACATCTTTTACTGTTTTATGTTATAATTTAAGATTTTTTATTATAGTAAATATTCTGTAGTGTTCATTATTAGTGGTAAAGCATGTCGGAGAGATAACGGGAGCAAATTACGTCAATGTTTAATGGAAACAGACAGTAACAATGAAAGTGTTTTGGGTGTAGAAAATGAAAATGAAGTAGAAAAAGGTTTTATTGAATATAATGATCCAGGAAGTGACACTAGTGATATAGAACAGACTCATGAAGAAGCAAAGACAGAATAAGAGGGTAGAAATGAAGTAAGTCAAGTAGCTATCAGAGAGTTTCATATTGGAAAAGATGGAAGTACCAAATCTTACCTTGATACTTTGCAGCCGCAAAATACAAGAACTCAGTAGCGCAATATCATTCCTAAACTGCATAAGCCTGGTCCTGTAGGGGAGAAAAAAATGCTAATACACATGTAAAATCTTTAGAATGCTTTTTAGATAAATAAATGACCCAAATAATTGTAGACAGTACTGATAACTACATTGAACATATAAAACAAAACTTTGTTTTACAACCACATAAAAGATATAGGACACAAATACACAGACATTTACCATAACCTAGAAATCCTACACATCAACAAAAAAATACCACATCTCAACACACTAGAACAATATGAAATTTACAGACCCACAAAAACACAAAGTACAAACATATAAACGAACAAACCCAATACAAATCACATCTCTTTGATACTGTCGAAAACCTACCTATAAAATCGTCACTGCTTGACCCGACATCTCCAAGCAGAAGACACTGATAAAAGTCGGCACATAGTGATCGAAAAAGTTCTGCCTCAGTAAGTTTTAACAAATTTACTAAATTCAAAGTTAGGATAATCATAAACTATTGTTTAAGTGATTAATAAGATTCACAGAACGTAATGGATTATAGAATTCAAAAAATATTTTTAATGTTATCCTTTCCCTGCATTTTAGGAATTTATTCCTAGAGATTGATTTCCTTACATTTTCTTATACAATTATTGAAGTCATCCCTAAAAACCTGTTTACTTCTTAGTTTCTTATTTTGACGGTTTCTTATTTTTCCATTGTGTATTTTAGAGCTATATTATATTATACATCAATGTATCTTGTTATTTATTATTTGTTTCTAGTTTGATACAAAAACAAAGAAGTTATTTCTCAAGAGAACACATTGTGAAGGAATAAACTTTGAACATATATATGTTGGCAATAAAATCACAGTGTTTGCCAGACAGATTCTTATAAATGGTTATGCTAATGATGCTACAAGAAAACAAATGGAACATGTGATGCAAAAGTAATAATTTTAACATAATTTTTATGTATTTAAAGAGAATAATTTCTTTCTATATATTGTACACATATTTAAAAGAATATTATTTGTACTTTGTCGTAAAAACTTAAAGTATCTGCAAAATTCTTATAATGTATGTGCCTATAATGAGTCACTAAATTTATAGAAGTAGACATTGTTTATAAAATCGATTTTTAACCAAGTTCATTTTAATTATGAGGTTTTTAGATTTGTAAAATTCACTGAAAATTCAACAAATCTGTAAGAATATTTTTTGATGTATTACATTTTAACTAAATTATTACAGTTAAAGATTTAAGGTTGGTGTAATAGAACATTATGGGACCTTCCTGTATATACCCTTTAAATTATATAAACTTGTAATTGTCGGGATATACATCTTGAACAGGAGGGATACTCCTGTTTACTAATTTCATGTTTATTTGACCACTTGAATTGAGTATTAAATAAAAGAGGAAACAGTTAGTCATTGAGTCAAAGATATTTATTCGAATAACGCAACCTTTCATCAACTACTTCATTGCTGTTAGCAAGCCTGCTGTGTTATATAAAACTAAGTTCTGGCATTTAAAATTCCAAAGTGTAATGAGAGGAGGCAAAATGTCAAACCTCTAAACTCCACATTGCCTCTAAACATTGTTGCTGAGAAAGATCAATAAGTAGTGGTTTATTTCTAAGTAATGTTAAGTAAGAAAATATATACCAGCCGAAGTGTCTCTTGTTTGAGAAATCATAATGAATTTGCTATTTGCTATATATATATATATATATATATATATATATATATATATATAAGTGGATTCTAGAAGCTCAAATTCAGTATGAGAACAATAGAACCAATACACATTTTGCAATTAAAATATTTAAAAAGACAATGACTTGAAAGTTTTTGTCAATCTATCATTATTGTCCTCATCAAGAACCTATATAGGCGAGGAAATAAAGCACTAAACCTACGATAATTGGTGCAGTAAGTCGAATCGAAATCCGGTTTTTTGCATTCGATTCCCGAAAGTTTGTGAATATAGCCACTTTATGAGAAATCAAAATTGCATCGGTGCATAAGAAAAATGCATTTTTTAAAAGTGCATTTACTGGGGCAATTAAAAAAAAAATAACTCGGTGAATAATCACAGAAATGGGCCGAATTTTTGTACTCTGGGGTTTTTGGCGTTGCTGAACACGAATATGATTTCCGTAATGACTCCCGGAGTACCTGGGGCTCAGGGCGGCTGACATCAACCTCATCTCCTGGAATTTTCCGTAAATACAATACAAAATTGATCGAAACTCGTTACTCGGGGGTTTTTGGGGTAGCTGAATACGAATATAATATCAGTGATGATCCTCGGAATACCTGGGGCCCAGGGCAGGTAATATCTACGGTATCTCCTGGAATTTTCAATAAATTCGGCTCAAAATTGATCGAAGCTTATGGAAAATTCCAGGAGATGCCGTAGGTATTACCCGCCCTGGGCCCCAGGTGCTCTGAGGATCATTGCCGATATTATATTCGTGTTCATCGACCCCAAAAACCCACTGAGTAAGGAGCTTCGATCAATTTCAAACCAAATTTATGGAAAATTCTAGAAGATGACGTAGGTATTAACCGCCCTGGGTCACAGGTATTCCGAGGATCATCGTCGATATTATATTCGTGTTCAGCGACCCCAAAAATCCCCGTGTACTAAAATTCGGCAAATTTCTGTGATTATTCACCGAGTTATACATTTTTTTAAATCGAGCCAGTGAATGCACTTTTAAAAAATGCATTTTTCTTATGCACCGATGCAATTTTGATTTCTTATAAAGTGGCTATGTTCACAAACTTTCGTGGTGGCTACCTGAATCGAATGCAAAAAACTGCATTTCGATCCGACTTACTGCACCAATTATCGTAGGTTTAGCCTATTTTTGTGCTTTATTTCCTCCCCTAATAAACTCATTAACACTTATAACAAGAATATTCAATTTCCAATTAATTTTCTAGCTAAATTGAACCACTGGAATCAGTAATTTCACTTGAAAGTTATAAGAACTACCGAAAAGCGTAACTGGGATATTAACTTAAAACTTTTTAATGTAAACAACAATCTGTATTGGCATTAGTTTATCCTGAAACAAAATCACAGCTGCATTAATTTTAATACCATTTCATTTATTGCATTTTGTACACATATATTTATATGTAGAATTTTGTATTCTCATATCAATAATGCATCAATGTTAAATAAATCAATATGACACTAATAACACATGTGAGCACTTGCAGTTTTTGTGTTCTACATCTTGAGGTTTTTCAACAATTAAAAAACATGATATCAATAAAAATAACATATGAACCATTTTTAATATATAGTAAAAATAATAATGGTTGGTTTAGAAAATATAACTCGTAAAGTTTAAAATTTGGGTTGAAACCAATTCAAATGTAAATGCAGTTTTTTTGTCACAGAAAATATTTTCCTATTTGTTCTTTCCAAAAATGTTTACACTGAATTATTTCAAAACAGGTTTCTTCATTTGTTGCAGGACTTTTGGTCTAATCAAACCTGATGGCCTTAGCAAGAAGGGTGCAATTTTAGACATCATAATAAGCAGTGGATTCAAAATATCCAAGTTAAAAATGGTAAATATGACTAAAGAAGAGGTTATGGAATTGTACATTGAACACAAAGGCCAAGCATATCTTCCGTACGTATTTGTTTAACCACTAAAATTTAATCATAGTAAAATTTTTGTAAAATTGGAAATTTTAACATTGATGTTACACAGTTTTATGTTAGATACTCTATCTTCAGCACCAGTCATAGCAATAGAGATGTTGGCTAAAAATGGAATAGAGAAATTGATTGAAATAGTTGGACCTACAGACCCGACCGCGGCCAGGACAGAAGCACCTCAAAGTATTAGAGCCCTATTTGGGAAGGATCTAACTAATAATACAGTTCATGCAGCAAAATCAACAAAACATGCAGATAAGGTAAGTTTATCGTTTGAAAAATGTAATGTCTTGTGATTACTGTGGGTAATGGATATATTATTTTATGATTTAGTTATTAAATTAATATTAATTTAAAGAGGAATACTCGTTGATTCAAAGTCTAGTGACACACATCCAATAGAAATAAACCTTGTTTTGGATAATTTGTTCATCAGTACTTATATACACAAATACATCACTTCAAAAGGAATCTCCACTTCTTTCCAAGAGAACCAGTTGGTTTTAATACATGGAGAACTTGTTGATCCATTTCAATGGTTGATAATAATCTGTATCAACAAGCTTCGCCTTGGTGGTAATAGTATCAACTGAGTGGCTACCATTAAAATATAGACAGCTAAGAGTATCTTTAAGTGAACAATAAACTATAATTTTACCTTTTTTCAAATAGTATACTATCCCCAACTATAGAAGATCTTTTTGTTTCGTCATCATTTTTAGCTAGCCTCCACATTATTCTTCTTAATGCACTCTCCTACTTTTGCTACATTTCTGTTCCTCGTTTTGATATCTCTCACTTTTGTGTCTTTGTCCCATGACCCTTGATTACCCCTTCCACACTTTTACAGCTTCACCCTCTTCAACCCTCAGATCTTAGAACTATTAGTTAATTGTATCCGATTAGATAGGTACAAAAACCTAAGCTGTATTTTTACATCCAGCTAAACGTGCCCTTGCTCACTCCCTCTTTCTCGTGTACTACCACTTCTGAAAACATTTTACATTTTCAGAATGTTCTGGAAATCAACAACTTCTAAAAGCTACGATCAAAATTACAGGAGGCTACTATCAACTGAGGAGACTGTAGTACGATAGTTTCATAATTACTAACCATTAGTGTTTGACAGTCCTTAACATGTTTCTAGGAAAGTGTTTATACTGATTCTCCCGTCTCATCTATTGTGATTTTTCGAGGCCAAGAGGATAGTTAAACTGTCTTGACTATACCAGTGTAAGAAGGACATTTGACATTTTCCCCCTTCCACATTTATATCAGTTCACATAGTATGTTAACAATAAACTGGATGGTCTTTGTTCTAGTCAGGTGGTTTATTAGAAAAATCCTTTGCTATTCCAATCAAGATCCTAACCTTAGCAACACTTGGCAGTTTCGTCATATTTATTTTTACATGCATGCAATTAGTCCCATGTAGAATTTGTTATTGCCAACAGTATTAATTTCATTACATTCAAAGATCAAGTGTTTTTATTTCATTTTATTGATTTATGTAATGCATTTCTTGTTAAAAAGACTCAAGTTTGTACGGAAGTAATTAAGTGGTTGTTCTGAGGCAACTCATTCAAGAACCAAACTAACTTTCCTTCTTTTTGTTCAGATACTCTATAATTTCAGCTGCTGGGATTAGATATAGTCATTTTGTATACAAAAGTAAAATGCCAGCAATATATCTACGTCTGCTGGCCAAAACAGTTACACTAAAATCTACAAACCTTGCATATCTGATATTAATATTTTAAAAATAATTTTATAAAAACATTTCATTATATGTGTAGTTTTGAACCTAACAACTCAAAGACGTGATCAAGAAATATGACTTCAAAAGCTAGTAGCTCACGTGAAGATGGAATCAATAAATACAAATAATTATAACTGTAATCATCAGAGACACAGTAGAATCAGACACTGTAATCCAAGAAAGAAAAGAGCACGTAGAGCAGAGTGTTTTTCCTTTATGACAGCATGGAAAACAATGCAAAGTTTTGAATACAATATGAAGAATCTTAAAAAAATAATAATGGTAGTGGATTTGCAGTGAAAAAAACAAGTTATTTAAACATTTTTATGTGTAAATCATAGAATAATAATAAATTGGCTTATAAACATATCAAGACATCTAGCATTCAATGAATTGTATCCCTACTTGAATATAATGAGCAAAAAATATTTGTTAAAAATCTGCATTTCAATCTCAGTTACAATTTGTAGGGAAAGGGAGCATAAAAAATAGCCTTGGCATACCTATTAGGAATATGCTGCACACTCTACATCTAACCACTCACAACACATTTTCAGATAAATCCTGCAGGAAAAGTTTGCTTTTAAATTCACATTTTAGCAATCCACTATTCGATCAGCTGGTTGAAATATGTTCAGGTGATTGGCAGGGCCAGATACAAAATTATTATGGGGGTAAATAAAGTCTAAGAGATATAAAAACATTATCAAAGTGAAACTACAATAAAAAAATTACTATTGATAAAATTCCCAATTGTGCTAAGAAGTTTTCAGAAAAATAATTTTAATTTTGTGTAGGTAATTTAGGTTATAGTTTAATTTTGAAAGATTTTAATATCAATTTTGAATATCATATTCAACAAAATTACAATTTTTCACAATTATTTTGGGTCAGAGTAGAAAAACTGTTTTGGCACTACACGTTTGAGGAAGAAAAGTTTAAAATGAATTAAAACTAATATTGAATGTTATTTGATCTAGGAATGTGAAATATTCTTCCAACCCCCACAGCGCAGTACATTTACAGCTGCTCCTAAAACAAGCGCAACTTTTCAGAATTCTACCTGTTGTTTAGTTAAACCGCATGCTTTTCAAGAAGGTAATTTTATTAATAGATTTTTATATCTTGCTATACGATTGTATTACATTTAAATTAAAATAGAGGTATTTGATTCCAAATTTTATTTAAATCTAAGAATTCATCTAGTGGAATGGCTTACTTAACCTTAAATTACATGATAAAAAGACCATATAACTTATAGTCTCATAATGACAAGATATTTTTCATTTTTAATTTATAAATCTACTAGACTTGAAAAATAAAAAATATTTTGATTCTCTCTTCCTATGTTAGTGCTTTCAATTAGTTTCAAACTTGGTAGTATACACCACGGTTGATATCAAGTGTGTTGAATTATCCTTTTTTATTGCGTTATAAATATTCCAGGAAAACTTGGGCAAATAGTATCTATGATTGAGGAAAATGGCTATACAGTAACTGGAATGGAACTCTTTTATTTGGATCAGATCAATGCAGAAGAATTTCTAGAAATTTATAAAGGAGTTGTTCCAGAGTATCTGGTTAGTAGAACTTTATTAAAACTAGTTTTTAGTTTAACCCATTATGAATCTCTAATTAGATGCAAGCTGCAGTAATCAGCAGGTCGAATTTATTCCTCACATCAACTGAGTTGTATTTTGCTAGGAAAATATTCTCACTTATAAAGAACTAAATATTATATATTTTATTTGAATATAATTATATTATATAATTAAGCTATATACATATAAACATAATTATATTATTATATATTTTCTATGGGAAATTACTACAAGACTAACTACTTCTTTTTACATATTTTTAGAAAGTGTATATCAGCCAATAATAATTTAACTTGTAAATTTAATTTTTGGAACCCTTTATGCTCTTTTGACTGAGAAGTCACGGAAATTGAAATGTACATCAGGACATAAATAAACAGTTTTTTTGTAGTTCAAGAGGTTTTATTTTTTACAATTAAGTTTAAAATATTCAAAGCCATATTTTCTGTAAAAATGTAATGTAGATTACATGTTTTACTTGTTATAGAGAAAGATATGTTTACACCTAAATGTATATAAACTTGATGAACTTATAGTTTAGACAGAAATGGAAATTACCTATTGTGCACAAAAAAAATTTTTGTCTTGAAAAGTTTTTTATAAATTTACTTTAATTATATGAAACAGTTAGTTGTAATATTACAATATTTAATTATTGTTGGAGAAAATATGGATTTAATCGCACTTTCACTACATACTTTATTATTATTTGACAGAAGTAAAGAGACTAAAGGTTATGAAGCTAGCTGTATGTGTTGGCTACAAATTTTACTTTTATTGTTTGTAACAGTTCATTTTTTTAAAACAAATTAATTTTTTTTTATATGCGTATATAAAAACAAATATAAACATAGACCAAACTCACAAATTAATCATTTATTTACTCATACGCGTTTCAATGACAAAGTCATCATCATCAGTGAGTATTACTACTACAAACTCTAACTTACAACTGTTGTGACTGTTGTACAACTTATGAGTAAATAAATAATTAATTTTTGAGTTTTGCGTATTTTTTTTATTTATTTTTAACATAACTTCACAAGCTAAGCTCAAAGCATATTTGTAAGCGTATAAAATTTTACAGATGATGGTCCATCAACTGGTATCCGGCCCCTGTGTTGCCATTGAAGTGCAAGGTAAAGATGACCAAACACCAATTACATTCCGAGAACTTGTTGGGCCTAGCGACCCTGTAAGTATTTTGAATAAATAGATATATAGAGGATGTGTAGTGAAAATATACAATAAAAAAGACTCCACCTTCCAAGAATAAAAAAAAATAAACAAAATTTTTGTTTTGTTGTTCATCTTGCGGTTTAATTATATTTACTGTTTTTATGATTATAAATTTGACTTAAATAAGTTCTCATAAAGGTTAAATCGGCTTCAACCCAAGACACAAATACCAAGACCTGGCTAGCTGTAACATACTATAGTTTTGAATCAAAATAAACCGTGGGAAGGCAGGATTGGTGGTTTTTGCCAAACTGTTTGAAGACTCCTGATTGATTACCACTAACTTACTAAAATTTATCAGCAGACATCTTCACACTAGGCCGGTATATTATTGAATCAATGCTTGAGATACAAACTGAACTGTTTGTGTTCAAATACAACTGTGTAACAATGTATTAGTACTGCAGAAGGTTTCATGATCCTAACCAAATATACCTGTGTAAAAATCAGTTCTTACTTGAAGTTTTCAGATATATACGAGCTTCCCTTGTCCTATATAGAAATATATTAAGTGCCCAAGTTAAAGAATTTAATACAGTAGAGTCTCAATAATTGGAGGTAGCTGGGACCGAGACCCTCTCGAATTACCTCGAAAACCCGGATTACATGGATATACGTTACTGTGCATTAGAAAAAATAGGAGTTTTAATGAACCCTAATACTATAGATAATAAAAAAGGAACTAAATAAGTTTATAGAACTTTATATGAATTTCTCTTGAAAGCCCAACTCATTTGCTTTGAATACCGAATTGATATAAACATTTCTTGGAAGCCCAACTCGTCATTTTCTTTCAAATAGATGAATAGGTTTGAATAGAAATAGGGTCGAGTTTAGTAATATCGAGACAACTTTATTTATGTTTATTTAAGACAAATTGTTTCTCTGCCTTCAAATAACATTTTTAACCACACAATTATTCTGATACACTTTAAAATACCAGTATTTGTTTAACGAAGGACTTAAAACAATATATCTCCTTTTTTGGTAATTAGATTAGATTTATTTATTTTGCTTTTTTCCTTTTGTAAATAAAAATGTATATTTGGTGTGAAAACTACAATTATTGCTATTATCATTTACTCTTCTTTAATTATTTCTGTACTCAGATGATGAGTTTAATTTGTTTTTTTTTTATTAGAAAATATTTTTCATAGATATGTTGATTTATTTGTCATTTAATCTCAAACTTATTTACAGGAAATTGCACGACGCTTAAGACCTCATACAATAAGGGCACATTTTGGAAAGAATAAAATAGAGAATGCAGTTCATGTGACAGATTTACCAGAAGATGCCATTCTTGAGGTAGTTATTGTTATTATTTAGCAAGCTGTATTATGAGGGAAGGTACAGTAATTATTTGAAAACCAAATTACTTTTATTAATTTTGTGTTGGAAAATTTAATAGTGTTGAAACTTCATACAAATTTCATAGAGCTCTTAAAACAGCTCTACGAATAGAAATCTTCTTCGAAGCAAATTTAAGTGTTGGTTATTCTGGGCCCTGTACTGGGCTACTTAGGAAGATATATTCTGAAGCATTCATGATCTGTAATTGCATTTATGTTTTAATGTGCAAATTGAAAATAATTTTTGGATCTGTAAAAAAATTGACTTTTTCTTACTTTCGCATGATTGTCATTTATCAGCAACAGCTGACATGTTACCTAAATGATTATGAAAATAGAATGAAGAGAAAAAAATGAGAAATAATTTAGTTACTACCAAAACTACAAATATTCCAGTATAAGTGGATAAAAGGGTTTTATTTCTTGTACCATACAAATGTTAGAAAGAATAACAGGGTATCACAAATCAAGTGATAGAGAATATCGGGATTTATACAGGAAGTATTAGGGCCAGGAAAAAAAGGTTGAACAAGCTTAAAAGGAATCGAGAGCCCACTGAATGAAATCCAACTGTTATCAGGCAAACAACAAAAAACAGTCAAAGACTGAGTATGGAGGGTTAAAGCACTTTTGCGTGGCCACAACTCTCTCCTCACTGCTTAACAACCATGGGCTGGATCTTTGTAGCTGCAGATGGTAAGATGCTTCAAGATCAGCCTTGGAGATACGCCTCAAACATTCATTGATTTTGTCCTACCAATTTCCAACTCCTTCAGAAAGAAATGAACAGACTTTACCAGGAGACCCCTGGCCCATCTCAACAGGGAATTCCTTCCGAAGTATTACCCTTTTGTCAAGTAGAGGAACAAAAAGATGTATACTTGTTGGCCTTGTACAGATGTTGCTTCCACCATCACCACTGAGAGCAGTGTCTGTGAGTATGCCAGAAGGTCAGGACACAAAGATGTATACTTGTTGGCCTTGTACAAATGTTGCTTCCACCATCACCACTGAGAGCAGTGTCTGTGAGTATGCCAGAAGATGTAATGCCCATACAGAGGGAAACTCATATTGTATGTTGCCACGATGAGGTATTTTGAAAGTTCCGTAAGGGTTTTGAGAATTTTATTGCAAATCTTTATATTCTGACTTTTTTATTCATAATATAAAACTGAATTTTTGCATTTGTATTTATGCATTTATCGTAAAATATAAAGTCATGCAAAATATAAGTTATACAAATTGACATACTTTGTTTGTAAACTTAAATTTAAGAATAGGGTTTATTTCAAGTGGTTTACATCCTACATTTTATTTGACATCCAGGATAATTATTGTAAAGGGTGGTCTACATCACTTACATAGCGTTCCAATGAAATGAGGAACCTCAAACAGAGGAAAATCACAACAAACCATCCAAAACATCATAGTTTTAATATTCGAGTAATTGATAAATTAAAACTTTAAATGAATTTTTTAATATTCTTATTTAAAAAATACTAATTATATTAAGAACAGCATATAGTATTCTTAGTTCATAGATTGTTGGCTCTAATGAAAAAAATCATTTTTAATGCTCAAATATTTTGCTTTGGTGTTCCATTATATTTTTCTCTATTTTTTTCAGGTTGAATATTTCTTCAAACTTTTAACCTGCTGAGGTATTCAAACTGTCTTCCTTTTATACGGACTTATAAAAATCAGTGGCAAATGAAACATATTTACTACTCTTACAAATGAATGGTTGTGTATAACTCATTTTTTTAGTCGAATAAATAAATTAAGAAAATGATTGTATTCATTAAAGTACTAGAATATTTGTATATTTTTCTTGTAATAATATGAAGGAAATTTTATTTTTTACATTTGTTCATACACAGTATTAAATTATTTTAAATTGTATTGTATATTTTTGTAATTTTGTAATAAATTTTAAAGTTCAGTTTGTGTTTTCATTCAATTTTTGAAATAATAATTTTTAATATTAGTATTAGCAGGAATGTTTCATACCTTGACCGATGAGATATTATTTTTTATGGGGCTGTCATTGATAAATGTGCTTTTTTCCTGATCCATTTTCACAATAACTCTATTCATATATTAACTGCTTACCATCAATGTAGGCTATATAAGAAAAAAATATATATCGTTCAATTATTTTAGGGACTATCTACCTCAAGATGTTACAAATATTGATTTGCCACTACCTTCAGGTGGCGGAAGGGAATTCCAAACAACTCTATTGATATATTAACTGCTTACCATCAATGTAGGCTATATAAGAAAAAAATATATATCGTTCAATTATTTTAGGGACTATCTACCTCAAGATGTTACAAATATTGATTTGCCACTACCTTCAGGTGGCGGAAGGGAATTCCAAACAACTCTATTGATATATTAACTGCTTACCATCAATGTAGGCTATATAAGACAAAAATATATATCGTTCAATTATTTTAGGGACTATCTACCTCAAGATGTTACAAATATTGATTTGCCACTACCTTCAGGTGGCGGAAGGGAATTCCAAACAACTCTATTGATATATTAACTGCTTACCATCAATGTAGGCTATATAAGAACAAAATATATATCGTTCAATTATTTTAGGGACTATCTACCTCAAGATGTTACAAATATTGATTTGCCACTACCTTCAGGTGGCGGAAGGGAATTCCAAACAACTCTATTGATATATTAACTGCTTACCATCAATGTAGGCTATATAAGACAAAAATATATATCGTTCAATTATTTTAGGGACTATCTACCTCAAGATGTTACAAATATTGATTTGCCACTACCTTCAGGTGGCGGAAGGGAATTCCAAACAACTCTATTGATATATTAACTGCTTACCATCAATGTAGGCTATATAAGAACAAAATATATATCGTTCAATTATTTTAGGGACTATCTACCTCAAGATGTTACAAATATTGATTTGCCACTACCTTCAGGTGGCGGAAGGGAATTCCAAACAACTCTATTGATATATTAACTGCTTACCATCAATGTAGGCTATATAAGAAAAAAATATATATCGTTCAATTATTTTAGGGACTATCTACCTCAAGATGTTACAAATATTGATTTGCCACTACCTTCAGGTGGCGGAAGGGAATTCCAAACAACTCTATTGATATATTAACTGCTTACCATCAATGTAGGCTATATAAGACAAAAATATATATCGTTCAATTATTTTAGGGACATTGATTTGCCACTACCTTCAGGTGGCGGAAGGGAATTCCAAACAACTCTATTGATATATTAACTGCTTACCATCAATGTAGGCTATATAAGAACAAAATATATATCGTTCAATTATTTTAGGGACTATCTACCTCAAGATGTTACAAATATTGATTTGCCACTACCTTCAGGTGGCGGAAGGGAATTCCAAACAACTCTATTGATATATTAACTGCTTACCATCAATGTAGGCTATATAAGACAAAAATATATATCATTCAATTATTTTAGGGACTATCTACCTCAAAATGTTACAAATATTGATTTGCCACTACCTTCAGGTGGCGGAAGGGAATTCCAAACAACTCTATTGATATATTAACTGCTTACCATCAATGTAGGCTATATAAGAAAAAAATATATATCGTTCAATTATTTTAGGGACTATCTACCTCAAGATGTTACAAATATTGATTTGCCACTACCTTCAGGTGGCGGAAGGGAATTCCAAACAACTCTATTGATATATTAACTGCTTACCATCAATGTAGGCTATATAAGACAAAAATATATATCATTCAATTATTTTAGGGACTATCTACCTCAAAATGTTACAAATATTGATTTGCCACTACCTTCAGGTGGCGGAAGGGAATTCCAAACAACTCTATTGATATATTAACTGCTTACCATCAATGTAGGCTATATAAGAAAAAAATATATATCGTTCAATTATTTTAGGGACTATCTACCTCAAGATGTTACAAATATTGATTTGCCACTACCTTCAGGTGGCGGAAGGGAATTCCAAACAACTCTATTGATATATTAACTGCTTACCATCAATGTAGGCTATATAAGAAAAAAATATATATCATTCAATTATTTTAGGGACTATCTACCTCAAGATGTTACAAATATTGATTTGCCACTACCTTCAGGTGGCGGAAGGGAATTCCAAACAACTCTATTGATATATTAACTGCTTACCATCAATGTAGGCTATATAAGACAAAAATATATATCGTTCAATTATTTTAGGGACTATCTACCTCAAGATGTTACAAATATTGATTTGCCACTACCTTCAGGTGGCGGAAGGGAATTCCAAACAACTCTATTGATATATTAACTGCTTACCATCAATGTAGGCTATATAAGAACAAAATATATATCGTTCAATTATTTTAGGGACTATCTACCTCAAGATGTTACAAATATTGATTTGCCACTACCTTCAGGTGGCGGAAGGGAATTCCAAACAACTCTATTGATATATTAACTGCTTACCATCAATGTAGGCTATATAAGACAAAAATATATATCGTTCAATTATTTTAGGGACTATCTACCTCAAGATGTTACAAATATTGATTTGCCACTACCTTCAGGTGGCGGAAGGGAATTCCAAACAACTCTATTGATATATTAACTGCTTACCATCAATGTAGGCTATATAAGAACAAAATATATATCGTTCAATTATTTTAGGGACTATCTACCTCAAGATGTTACAAATATTGATTTGCCACTACCTTCAGGTGGCGGAAGGGAATTCCAAACAACTCTATTGATATATTAACTGCTTACCATCAATGTAGGCTATATAAGACAAAAATATATATCGTTCAATTATTTTAGGGACTATCTACCTCAAGATGTTACAAATATTAATTTGCCACTACCTTCAGGTGGCGGAAGGGAATTCCAAACAACTCTATTGATATATTAACTGCTTACCATCAATGTAGGCTGTATAAGACAAAAATATATATCGTTCAATTATTTTAGGGACTATCTACCTCAAGATGTTACAAATATTAATTTGCCACTACCTTCAGGTGGCGGAAGGGAATTCCAAACAACTCTATTGATATATTAACTGCTTACCATCAATGTAGGCTATATAAGACAAAAATATATATCGTTTAATTATTTTAGGGACTATCTACCTCAAGATGTTACAAATATTGATTTGCCACTACCTTCAGGTGGCGGAAGGGAATTCCAAACAACTCTATTGATATATTAACTGCTTACCATCAATGTAGGCTATATAAGACAAAAATATATATCGTTCAATTATTTTAGGGACTATCTACCTCAAGATGTTACAAATATTGATTTGCCACTACCTTCAGGTGGCGGAAGGGAATTCCAAACAACTCTATTGATATATTAACTGCTTACCATCAATGTAGGCTATATAAGAAAAAAATATATATCATTCAATTATTTTAGGGACTATCTACCTCAAGATGTTACAAATATTGATTTGCCACTACCTTCAGGTGGCGGAAGGGAATTCCAAACAACTCTATTGATATATTAACTGCTTACCATCAATGTAGGTTATATAAGACAAAAATATATATCGTTCAATTATTTTAGGGACTATCTACATCAAGATGTTACAAATATTGATTTGCCACTACCTTCAGGTGGCGGAAGGGAATTCCAAACAACTCTATTGATATATTAACTGCTTACCATCAATGTAGGCTATATAAGAAAAAAATATATATCATTCAATTATTTTAGGGACTATCTACCTCAAGATGTTACAAATATTGATTTGCCACTACCTTCACGTGGCGGAAGGGAATTCCAAACAACTCTATTGATATATTAACTGCTTACCATCAATGTAGGCTATATAAGACAAAAATATATATCGTACAATTATTTTAGGGACTATCTACCTCAAGATGTTACAAATATTGATTTGCCACTACCTTCAGGTGGCAGAAGGGAATTCCAAACAACTCTATTGATATAATAAACTGCTTACCATCAATGTAGGCTATATAAGAACAAAATATATATCGTACAATTATTTTAGGGACTATCTACCTCAAGATGTTACAAATATTGATTTGCCACTACCTTCAGGTGGCAGAAGGGAATTCCAAACAACTCTATTGATATATTAACTGCTTACCATCAATGTAGGCTGTATAGGAACAAAATATATATCGTTCAATTATTTTAGGGACTATCTACCTCAAGATGTTACAAATATTGATTTGCCACTACCTTCAGGTGGCGGAAGGGAATTCCAAACAACTCTATTGATATATTAACTGCTTACCATCAATGTAGGCTATATAAGACAAAAATATATATCGTTCAATTATTTTAGGGACTATCTACCTCAAGATGTTACAAATATTGATTTGCCACTACCTTCAGGTGGCGGAAGGGAATTCCAAACAACTCTATTGATATATTAACTGCTTACCATCAATGTAGGCTGTATAAGACAAAAATATATATCATTCAATTATTTTAGGGACTATCTACCTCAAGATGTTACAAATATTGATTTGCCACTACCTTCAGGTGGCAGAAGGGAATTCCAAACAACTCTATTGATATATTAACTGCTTACCATCAATGTAGGCTATATAAGACAAAAATATATATCGTACAATTATTTTAGGGACTATCTGCCTCAAGATGTTACAAATATTGATTTGCCACTACCTTCAGGTGGCAGAAGGGAATTCCAAACAACTCTATTGATATATTAACTGCTTACCATCAATGTAGGCTATATAAGAACAAAATATATATCGTACAATTATTTTAGGGACTATCTACCTCAAGATGTTACAAATATTGATTTGCCACTACCTTCAGGTGGCAGAAGGGAATTCCAAACAACTCTATTGATATATTAACTGCTTACCATCAATGTAGGCTGTATAAGAACAAAATATATATCGTTCAATTATTTTAGGGACTATCTACCTCAAGATGTTACAAATATTGATTTGCCACTACCTTCAGGTGGCGGAAGGGAATTCCAAACAACTCTATTGATATATTAACTGCTTACCATCAATGTAGGCTGTATAAGACAAAAATATATATCATTCAATTATTTTAGGGACTATCTACCTCAAGATGTTACAAATATTGATTTGCCACTACCTTCAGGTGGCAGAAGGGAATTCCAAACAACTCTATTGATATATTAACTGCTTACCATCAATGTAGGCTATATAAGACAAAAATATATATCGTACAATTATTTTAGGGACTATCTGCCTCAAGATGTTACAAATATTGATTTGCCACTACCTTCAGGTGGCAGAAGGGAATTCCAAACAACTCTATTGATATATTAACTGCTTACCATCAATGTAGGCTATATAAGAACAAAATATATATCGTACAATTATTTTAGGGACTATCTACCTCAAGATGTTACAAATATTGATTTGCCACTACCTTCAGGTGGCAGAAGGGAATTCCAAACAACTCTATTGATATATTAACTGCTTACCATCAATGTAGGCTGTATAAGAACAAAATATATATCGTTCAATTATTTTAGGGACTATCTACCTCAAGATGTTACAAATATTGATTTGCCACTACCTTCAGGTGGCGGAAGGGAATTCCAAACAACTCTATTGATATATTAACTGCTTACCATCAATGTAGGCTATATAAGACAAAAATATATATCGTTCAATTATTTTAGGGACTATCTACCTCAAGATGTTACAAATATTGATTTGCCACTACCTTCAGGTGGCGGAAGGGAATTCCAAACAACTCTATTGATATATTAACTGCTTACCATCAATGTAGGCTGTATAAGACAAAAATATATATCATTCAATTATTTTAGGGACTATCTACCTCAAGATGTTACAAATATTGATTTGCCACTACCTTCAGGTGGCGGAAGGGAATTCCAAACAACTCTATTGATATATTAACTGCTTACCATCAATGTAGGCTATATAAGACAAAAATATATATCATTCAATTATTTTAGGGACTATCTACCTCAAGATGTTACAAATATTGATTTGCCACTACCTTCAGGTGGCAGAAGGGAATTTCAAACAAATATCATCTGCAAGTAAAAGTACGTCTCTTACAAAGAAATATGGAGGTGTACATTAGTATCAGAAGATATTTCAAATGCCTTTCTAAATAAAACAGAGATTTGTAATTGCATCATCTTGAATGCATGGCATTTCTTAGCCTAAAAAGAAACATATTGTAATGTCTACACCAGTTTAGTTAATTTATTTCATTCAGTCACTTTCAATTTGTCCATGAAATTTATCCGACCAGTTTTCGGTAAAAAAAAGATATTTTTGGATAAACAGAGACAGCATAAGACACATAACACTGAAACCATATTGGCTGAGGCAAAACGTGTAAAAGTATGCATCCAATCTTCCATTCACTATACAAATAATTAGATTACAATGCTTTCTAGTGATATTGTTTTACTGGAGCTGAATATTTAATGCTAGTAGTGGTTATTTGATTACATTTCAATCCCGTTTCAGATAAAATTATAATACATAGGTGAAACAAGGTCATCTTACACTACCAATAACACATAAAAGCACTCACAAACAAAAACACCCAATCAAACTTCGCTCAACATATTCTATCCACAAACCATAACCATTACATCTAACCTACAAATTCTACACAAACAAAACAAAAGTAACCTATGCTACACAATGGAACAATATAAAATATATCAAAATCATAAAATACAACCAACACACATACATAACACCCAATTAGATTGTAACTCCCACATACTTTTCGACATTATATTCCCAAATATTCTTTCAAAATACACCTATTACACCCTATCCTACCCCACCTCACTCTGAGTTGGCAATGGGGCACAATTTCTATCAACATGGGTCCTTAATAATCAAAAAAGTAAGTGCTTCTATAGGCAAGTGTAACATATGAATTTATGTTCAAGTTCCTTTAGGTAAGTTTTTAGCTTAATTTTCTAAATAATGACCACTCTTTACATGTACTTCTATTTAATGTTAATTAAGACCAGATGTACAATATAGAAACTTTAAATCTTGTCAAATCTGTGTCTAATTTAAACCATTATAATGACATTTTGTTATTAGAATTTTGCTTTAAATGAATAAATTGGTGAATAATCCTCCTGGAATGCTAATACCCCTCCCCCAGAAGGGTTGCTTGTTGTTGATTCCCTTAATTAATTTCCGAGGAAAATGAGGTTACCACTGTAATTGTAAGAGAGTTATGTGTTTGGATGAAGGTGATTTATCATTCAAGTGTTTAACCTCCATTATATAAGGAAGTGTTTATTCTTAATGTAAAGATCAATAAGATAAGGTAGGCCTAGTTTTATTTAGTTTTTGTCATACTAAAATGGAACTGTATTTTTCTCTAATAAAACTGGAACATTAGCACATTTTTAACCTTTGTTTAACCATTTCAGTACCTGAATGTAGCCTAACTGTAAAACATCAACTCTGTTATTAGACAGTTATATGTTTTGTTTAAATATTTTTGTCTGCATATAAATTCTGTCTGGAAAAAATAAATACGCAAAACCCAAAGAGAAGATGTCAGTATTGTTATGTATAAAATTGTGTTAAATATTGAAGTTTCTAAATGTATGTGTCAGTGAGTGAGTGTGTGTGTGTGTGTGTGTGTGTGTGAATACATGTATGTTTTTGTATAATGTGGACTAATGTGGTGTAATGTTAGACTGGAGTATTGCTAGGGACGCCAAGCCCCTCTTAGTAGGTGTAGCTAGTTCTCATATCCCTGTAGTTCTAGGCCTATAGGTGATGTAATAATTAAAACATTTTTAAATCTGTGAGATTGTTTTAAACTGTTTAAAATTCAAATAAGATATCCTTGTTGTGAGTCACGGACGATACAATCCACTGACAGGTGTGAAACACATTTGCTGAAAAACATCTGTAAGTAGTGGTACTTTGCTAAGGTTAATCTATAAGTGAAAAATACTAAAAAAAACTAAAGATTTGGTTTTACAACCCAAAACCTATCCACTGCCTTGGAAGGCGATGTAACGGGTACACCCCAAAACTGTAATAGTTTTACAGAAAACACCATATTCTATAACTATTGGAGTTTTGAGAAATAAGGGTTACTATTAAGACTTTTTTCAACATTTTAAAATATAATTTTGATTACAAAAAAAGAAATGTTGTTGTTTTTGCCATATGTTTTTGATTATTGTAAACCTTAGTCGTATGGCCAAATATAGAACTTGTTTGGAGGGGGTTGTCAGGGTTAACGTGTAACTGTATAAAGGAACTTCTAAATATTCAAGATACAGTATGTTTCAAGACAAAAACAGGATTGCGAATTCAACCCAGATTCTCATGGTGATGTCTAAGAAATTCAATGTTTTGTTGTTTTCAAACTCGGCAGTGAACTGGATATATTTGTGTATTTTGTTTATATGTGTTTGGAGTTGTTGGCATTGTCTTATGTTTCCTCGGTATAGTATTATAACGTCTCTACATATCTGTGCCAATATATTATCTTATCTGCGTGTTTGTTGTTATTTATCATTTTATTCTGTTCTATATGTTGTAGGAATAATTCTGCGAGAATGCTTGAAATCTGTGAACCCATTGGTAGGCCTTGTTTCTTTGTGTAATATTTGTTGTTGTGAGTGAAGTAGTTCTGTTGTGTAATTCAAAACATGCAGACAACATGGACAAACAGGCAGATCTTTTGGCAAAAGATATAAAGAACACAAAAGCACACTGCACACTACTATTGATTCCACCTTGGCAAATCACCTCATGGACACTAAACACTCATGCAAAAGTATGGAAAATAACATGACCATCCTCCACTCATGCAACGAAGGCCATAAATTAAACACACTAGAACAGTATGAAATATACAGACATAGCAACACACATAAAAATGACATCTTAAATTAACAAATATGGCACAGATTATACATACTCTTTGATCACATCACTTCTAACTTTCAAAATAATGGTACCGAGGAAGCACAACTGCAGCTCCATCTACAAAAGTGTAATAAGAATTAACAACCAGCTCGTCATGAACAGATTTCGATATTTAATGATTTAAAATTTGAACTATATATATATATATATATATATATATATATATATATATATATATATATATATATATATATATATATATATATATATATATATATATATACATATGTATATATAAGGAGAGTGTGAAATAATATAAAGAATTTAAAATAATTGTGTTTTTCTTTTTCAAACACCCTGACCCTCGCTGGATATGGCTTAAGTTAGCAAATTGGGAAATTTAAATGCAAATGCTACTTTTAAAACGATCATAACAGTTACGATTTTTAAAATGGATGCGAAGCAGTGTACTTGACCTAAACAACAAAAAACTTTTCGCAACTTCAATTTGGATCTGACTTCAAGGGAAGGTTAGAATGACAGTTTGCTAAGCTTCGGCATACTGTACTGTAGTTTTGCCGCCGCGCCGTACGTGGCTCCAATGCGCAATCAGGCTTTGTAGGCCAAGTTTAGTTGTAGGCCGTGCGCCGTGCTTTGCTTCCTTCCTGTAATATCTACGCGCAGCGGTTATTTGCACAAACATTGCTCCAAGTTCCCTACATATTCCATAGATCAAAAGTTAGCGACAAATGTTGGCTGAGTTTGCAAAAACATTTCTGCAATATGGCGAAAAACAGCGCGAAAGAATTCCATTAAAGTTATAAACACCGTAAAGGTTAATATTAAAAAAAAATACCTCTTAAGATCAAAAATGTTGTAGGTAATTGTGAGAATTATTGGCCACCTACGATATATTGAAAAATTGTTCAAAACCACCAAATAGGACGATATACACAAGAACTGTTTTATATTGTCCTCGGAAAAATATCTTTTTTTAT
>JBAIZL010000404.1:92500-142500 GCA_036971475.1 Prosapia bicincta
CTTAAAACAAGTAGCATAAACAAAATTTTGTTAAAATAAATTCCTACTTAGATTCAACAAAGAAAAATTTCATCTTAGGTACTTTTTATGAAATAATTATAGTTAATATAGGCTAAATAAAGTAACATAACCTATGCGTTAAAACAGCTGTTCTACCACATATTTCATAACATAAAATCAAGTGTTTTATGAAATATGCCATCACCTATTGTAAGCCAAAATTGGACGAAGTGAAAATTTTTTATCCCATATTAACCTAAAATTAATTCGATAAGTTTTTTTTCTGAGTTAATATTTAAAAAAAATTGTATTAACAACAAGTGTTATATATTTTAAATTTTTTAAATTGTATTTGGACTTGAGTGGATGAATAAATGAATAAAAAGTATTTTTTTAACGATTGAAAATTTGAACAAGATATGCCTATAGAGAGAATGTGAACTAATGGGAGGAATTGAAAAACAAAAGCGTTGAAGTGGCTAGACCCAGTTAGCATGGCTTGCACGACTCACTGTACTAAAGCAACAAGTAACATTATAATATTTTTAACAAATATCCGTTTGCTCTGACCATATAGAAAATCATCCTTTGCTACATTATAACAAATAGTCATTAGACCCAACATCAGGGAACATGATTCTATCATCACTTGCCGTTCCTACAGTTATTCCTGAACCTAACCAAGAGATGCGGATGGTAAAGCCTCACACGCGCAGATGGTTTTACCGGAAGGAGGATGTTTAAGTATTGTTCAAGGCCTTTCGAAAGTATTGGCATACGATATGCTCGGCCTCGTCTGGTGCAGTTGTTATACGAGTAGAATCACTCATTGGCCGTGGTACGATATGACTGGGGATCTGCTCCCCTCGTTATAACACCGACATGAGGTCGTACCCCTCCCATTTAATATATATATATATATATATATATATATATATATATATATATATATATATATAATAAATGAATATATTTCACCCTACAACTGATAATGCTGCAATCCTAAACTGACAGACCTGATTCGGACCTTGCACAAAATCTTTCTATCTCTCTCTCACTCTAGTCACAGCTAGTGCGTGTGTGTGTGTGTGTGTGTGTGTGTGTGTGTGTGTGTGTGTGTGCGTGCGTGTGTGTGTGTGTGTGTGTGTGTGTGTGTGTGTGTGTGTGTGTGTGTGTGTGTGTGTGTGAATGAGTGTGTGTGTGTGTGTGTGTGTGTGTGTGTGAATGAGTGTGTGTGTGTGTGTGAGTTAGTGTGAGTTTGTGTGTGTGTATGTGTGTGTGTGTGTGTGTGTGTGTGTGTGTTTGTTTGTTTGTTTGTTAGTGTACATATATATAAGAATAGTTTTAATTGATATGCAGTATTCAAAGCTTTTCGCCAATAAAATAAGTTTTAGCATCTTCAGGAAACACAATCATATAAAAAAATATATAAAAAAAATTAAATCATATGTACTACAATTCAACTATATATATAATATTATATGTATGTATATAAACAGCGATACATTTGATTCAAACCTTGTACAACACATATCTTAAAAAATTGTTAAAAATACATAACGTCGGTTTAAAATACAACGTCATATATATATATATGATAATTTTCAGAATAAAATGGAGGAAAAGACTATGTAATAAATTGAGAGTTAACATCTCTGGAATCGTCTATGGCCAGAGATGTTATCCTAGAACTCAGTAATAAGGGACTTCGAGAGTAAACAATGTACAAAAAGCAATGCAATAGTTCAGTATACGCACATGTCATGTCACTCTACCCGCTGGTACACCTGAGGTATCTCTCTATAGGCAGCTCCAGTGCACTTAGTATCCCCCTTCCAGTATAGGAGCCGATGCGCTAGGACATTAATCTTCTCACGCGGACGTTCATAATAGCGAACCCTAAACGTGGCCATGGAGTCACTTAGCTTCATCTTACTCACGACTCTTCGGCTACCAGAAGAAATGTGAGCTCTTTTTGAGATTGGGGATCTCTGGATCAGACGTCAAGGTAATACAGTGCTAGCACAACTATTCTAAAGGCATAGCCTGAGACGTTGAAACCCTTCTTTAGTGAAATAATATAAACCCCTTGTAGTAAAATTAAAACCCATTTAAACAAGTAATATAAACCCCTTGTAGTAAAATTAAAACCCATTTAAACAAGTAATATAAACCCCTTGTAGTAAAATTAAAACCCATTTAAACAAGTAATATAAACCCCTTGTAGTCAAATTAAAACCCATTTAAACAAGTAATATAAACCCCTTGTAGTCAAATTAAAACCCATTTAAACAAGTAATATAAACCCCTTGTAGTCAAATTAAAACCCATTTAAACAAGTAATATAAACCCCTTGTAGTAAAATTAAAACCCATTTAAACAAGTAATATAAACCCCTTGTAGTCAAATTAAAACCCATTTAAACAAGTAATATAAACCCATTGTAGTAAAATTAAAACCCATTTAAACAAGTAATATAAACCCCTTGTAGTAAAATTAAAACCCATTTAAACAAGTAATATAAACCCCTTGTAGTAAAATTAAAACCCATTTAAACAAGTAATATAAACCCCTTGTAGTCAAATTAAAACCAATTTAAACAAGTAATATAAACCCCTTGTAGTCAAATTAAAACCCATTTAAACAAGTAATATAAACCCCTTGTAGTCACATTAAAACCCATTTAAACAAGTAATATAAACCCCTTGTAGTCAAATTAAAACCCATTTAAACAAGTAATATAAACCCCTTGTAGTCAAATTAAAACCCATTTAAACAAGTAATATAAACCCCTTGTAGTAAAATTAAAACCTATTTAAACAAGTAATATAAACCCCTTGTAGTCAAATTAAAACCCATTTAAACAAGTAATATAAACCCCTTGTAGTCAAATTAAAACCTATTTAAACAAGTAATATAAACCCCTTGTAGTAAAATTAAAACCTATTTAAACAAGTAATATAAACCCCTTGTAGTAAAATTAAAACCTATTTAAACAAGTAATATAAACCCCTTGTAGTAAAATTAAAACTTATTTAAACAAGTAATATAAACCCCTTGTAGTAAAATTAAAACCCATTTAAACAAGTAATATAAACCCCTTGTAGTAAAATTAAAACCTATTTAAACAAGTAATATAAACCCCTGTAGTCAAATTAAAACCCATTTAAACAAGTAATATAAACCCCTTGTAGTCAAATTAAAACCTATTTAAACAAGTAATATAAACCCCTTGTAGTAAAATTAAAACCCATTTAAACAAGTAATATAAACCCCTTGTAGTCAAATTAAAACCTATTTAAACAAGTAATATAAACCCCTTGTAGTAAAATTAAAACCCATTTAAACAAGTAATATAAACCCCTTGTAGTAAAATTAAAACCCATTTAAACAAGTAATATAAAAACCCCTTGTAGTCAAATTAAAACCTATTTAAACAAGTAATATAAACCCCTTGTAGTAAAATTAAAACCCATTTAAACAAGTAATATAAACCCCTTGTAGTAAAATTAAAACCCATTTAAACAAGTAATATAAACCCCTTGTAGTAAAATTAAAACCCATTTAAACAAGTAATATAAACCCCTTGTAGTAAAATTAAAACCCATTTAAACAAGTAATATAAACCCCTTGTAGTAAAATTAAAACCCATTTAAACAAGTAATATAAAAACCCCTTGTAGTCAAATTAAAACCTATTTAAACAAGTAATATAAACCCCTTGTAGTAAAATTAAAACCCATTTAAACAAGTAATATAAACCCCTTGTAGTAAAATTAAAACCCATTTAAACAAGTAATATAAACCCCTTGTAGTAAAATTAAAACCCATTTAAACAAGTAATATAAACCCCTTGTAGTAAAATTAAAACCCATTTAAACAAGTAATATAAACCCCTTGTAGTCACATTAAAACCTATTTAAACAAGTAATATAAAAACCCCTTGTAGTCAAATTAAAACTATTTAAACAAGTAATATAAACCCCTTGTAGTAAAATTAAAACCCATTTAAACAAGTAATATAAACCCCTTGTAGTAAAATTAAAACCCATTTAAACAAGTAATATAAACCCCTTGTAGTAAAATTAAAACCCATTTAAACAAGTAATATAAACCCCTTGTAGTCAAATTAAAACCCATTTAAACAAGTAATATAAACCCCTTGTAGGCAAATTAAAACCCATTTAAACAAGTAATATAAACCCCTTGTAGTAAAATTAAAACCCATTTAAACAAGTAATATAAACCCCTTGTAGTAAAATTAAAACAAATTTAAACAAGTAATATAAAAACCCCTTGTAGTCAAATTAAAACCTATTTAAACAAGTAATATAAACCCCTTGTAGTAAAATTAAAACCCATTTAAACAAGTAATATAAACCCCTTGTAGTAAAATTAAAACCCATTTAAACAAGTAATATAAACCCCTTGAGGTAAAATTAAAACCCATTTAAACAAGTAATATAAACCCCTTGTAGTAAAATTAAAACCCATTTAAACAAGTAATATAAACCCCTTGTAGTAAAATTAAAACCCATTTAAACAAGTAATATAAACCCCTTGTAGTAAAATTAAAACCCATTTAAACAAGTAATATAAACCCCTTGTAGTCAAATTAAAACCCATTTAAACAAGTAATATAAACCCCTTGTAGTAAAATTAAAACCCATTTAAACAAGTAATATAAACCCCTTGTAGTAAAATTAAAACCCATTTAAACAAGTAATATAAACCCCTTGTAGTAAAATTAAAACCCATTTAAACAAGTAATATAAACCCCTTGTAGTAAAATTAAAACCCATTTAAACAAGTAATATAAACCCCTTGTAGTAAAATTAAAACCCATTTAAACAAGTAATATAAACCCCTTGTAGTAAAATTAAAACCCATTTAAACAAGTAATATAAACCCCTTGTAGTAAAATTAAAACCCATTTAAACAAGTAATATAAACCCCTTGTAGTCAAATTAAAACCCATTTAAACAAGTAATATAAACCACTTGTAGTAAAATTAAAACCCATTTAAACAAGTAATATAAACCCCTTGTAGTCAAATTAAAACCCATTTAAACAAGTAATATAAACCCCTTGTAGTAAAATTAAAACCCATTTAAACAAGTAATATAAACCCCTTGTAGTCAAATTAAAACCCATTTAAACAAGTAATATAAACCCCTTGTAGTAAAATTAAAACCCATTTAAACAAGTAATATAAACCCCTTGTAGTAAAATTAAAACCCATTTAAACAAGTAATATAAACCCCTTGTAGTAAAATTAAAACCCATTTAAACAAGTAATATAAAAACCCCTTGTAGTCAAATTAAAACCTATTTAAACAAGTAATATAAACCCCTTGTAGTAAAATTAAAACCCATTTAAACAAGTAATATAAACCCCTTGTAGTAAAATTAAAACCCATTTAAACAAGTAATATTAACCCCTTGTAGTAAAATTAAAACCCATTTAAACAAGTAATATAAACCCCTTGTAGTCAAATTAAAACCCATTTAAACAAGTAATATAAACCCCTTGTAGGCAAATTAAAACCCATTTAAACAAGTAATATAAACCCCTTGTAGTAAAATTAAAACCCATTTAAACAAGTAATATAAACCCCTTGTAGTAAAATTAAAACAAATTTAAACAAGTAATATAAAAACCCCTTGTAGTCAAATTAAAACCTATTTAAACAAGTAATATAAACCCCTTGTAGTAAAATTAAAACCCATTTAAACAAGTAATATAAACCCCTTGTAGTAAAATTAAAACCCATTTAAACAAGTAATATAAACCCCTTGTAGTAAAATTAAAACCCATTTAAACAAGTAATATAAACCCCTTGTAGTAAAATTAAAACCCATTTAAACAAGTAATATAAACCCCTTGTAGTCAAATTAAAACCCATTTAAACAAGTAATATAAACCCCTTGTAGTAAAATTAAAACCCATTTAAACAAGTAATATAAACCCCTTGTAGTAAAATTAAAACCCATTTAAACAAGTAATATAAACCCCTTGTAGTAAAATTAAAACCCATTTAAACAAGTAATATAAACCCCTTGTAGTAAAATTAAAACCCATTTAAACAAGTAATATAAACCCCTTGTAGTCAAATTAAAACCCATTTAAACAAGTAATATAAACCCCTTGTAGTAAAATTAAAACCCATTTAAACAAGTAATATAAACCCCTTGTAGTCAAATTAAAACCCATTTAAACAAGTAATATAAACCCCTTGTAGTAAAATTAAAACCCATTTAAACAAGTAATATAAACCCCTTGTAGTAAAATTAAAACCCATTTAAACAAGTAATATAAAAACCCCTTGTAGTCAAATTAAAACCTATTTAAACAAGTAATATAAACCCCTTGTAGTAAAATTAAAACCCATTTAAACAAGTAATATAAACCCCTTGTAGTAAAATTAAAACCTATTTAAACAAGTAATATAAACCCCTTGTAGTAAAATTAAAACCCATTTAAACAAGTAATATAAACCCCTTGTAGTAAAATTAAAACCCATTTAAACAAGTAATATAAACCCCTTGTAGTAAAATTAAAACCCATTTAAACAAGTAATATAAACCCCTTGTAGTAAAATTAAAACCCATTTAAACAAGTAATATAAACCCCTTGTAGTAAAATTAAAACCCATTTAAACAAGTAATATAAACCCCTTGTAGTAAAATTAAAACCCATTTAAACAAGTAATATAAACCCCTTGTAGTCAAATTAAAACCCATTTAAACAAGTAATATAAACCCCTTGTAGTAAAATTAAAACCCATTTAAACAAGTAATATAAACCCCTTGTAGTCAAATTAAAACCCATTTAAACAAGTAATATAAACCCCTTGTAGTAAAATTAAAACCCATTTAAACAAGTAATATAAACCCCTTGTAGTAAAATTAAAACCCATTTAAACAAGTAATATAAAAACCCCTTGTAGTCAAATTAAAACCTATTTAAACAAGTAATATAAACCCCTTGTAGTAAAATTAAAACCCATTTAAACAAGTAATATAAACCCCTTGTAGTAAAATTAAAACCTATTTAAACAAGTAATATAAACCCCTTGTAGTAAAATTAAAACCCATTTAAACAAGTAATATAAACCCCTTGTAGTAAAATTAAAACCCATTTAAACAAGTAATATAAACCCCTTGTAGTAAAATTAAAACCCATTTAAACAAGTAATATAAACCCCTTGTAGTAAAATTAAAACCCATTTAAACAAGTAATATAAACCCCTTGTAGTAAAATTAAAACCCATTTAAACAAGTAATATAAACCCCTTGTAGTCAAATTAAAACCTATTTAAACAAGTAATATAAACCCCTTGTAGTAAAATTAAAACCCATTTAAACAAGTAATATAAACCCCTTGTAGTAAAATTAAAACCCATTTAAACAAGTAATATAAACCCCTTGTAGTAAAATTAAAACCTATTTAAACAAGTAATATAAACCCCTTGTAGTAAAATTAAAACCCATTTAAACAAGTAATATAAACCCCTTGTAGTAAAATTAAAACCCATTTAAACAAGTAATATTAACCCCTTGTAGTAAAATTAAAACCCATTTAAACAAGTAATATAAACCCCTTGTAGTCAAATTAAAACCCATTTAAACAAGTAATATAAACCCCTTGTAGGCAAATTAAAACCCATTTAAACAAGTAATATAAACCCCTTGTAGTAAAATTAAAACCCATTTAAACAAGTAATATAAACCCCTTGTAGTAAAATTAAAACAAATTTAAACAAGTAATATAAAAACCCCTTGTAGTCAAATTAAAACCTATTTAAACAAGTAATATAAACCCCTTGTAGTAAAATTAAAACCCATTTAAACAAGTAATATAAACCCCTTGTAGTAAAATTAAAACCCATTTAAACAAGTAATATAAACCCCTTGTAGTAAAATTAAAACCCATTTAAACAAGTAATATAAACCCCTTGTAGTAAAATTAAAACCCATTTAAACAAGTAATATAAACCCCTTGTAGTCAAATTAAAACCCATTTAAACAAGTAATATAAACCCCTTGTAGTAAAATTAAAACCCATTTAAACAAGTAATATAAACCCCTTGTAGTAAAATTAAAACCCATTTAAACAAGTAATATAAACCCCTTGTAGTAAAATTAAAACCCATTTAAACAAGTAATATAAACCCCTTGTAGTAAAATTAAAACCCATTTAAACAAGTAATATAAACCCCTTGTAGTCAAATTAAAACCCATTTAAACAAGTAATATAAACCCCTTGTAGTAAAATTAAAACCCATTTAAACAAGTAATATAAACCCCTTGTAGTAAAATTAAAACCCATTTAAACAAGTAATATAAACCCCTTGTAGTAAAATTAAAACCCATTTAAACAAGTAATATAAACCCCTTGTAGTAAAATTAAAACCCATTTAAACAAATAATATAAAAACCCCTTGTAGTCAAATTAAAACCTATTTAAACAAGTAATATAAACCCCTTGTAGTAAAATTAAAACCCATTTAAACAAGTAATATAAACCCCTTGTAGTAAAATTAAAACCCATTTAAACAAGTAATATAAACCCCTTGTAGTAAAATTAAAACCCATTTAAACAAGTAATATAAACCCCTTGTAGTAAAATTAAAACCCATTTAAACAAGTAATATAAACCCCTTGTAGTAAAATTAAAACCCATTTAAACAAGTAATATAAACCCCTTGTAGTCAAATTAAAACCTATTTAAACAAGTAATATAAACCCCTTGTAGTAAAATTAAAACCCATTTAAACAAGTAATATAAACCCCTTGTAGTAAAATTAAAACCCATTTAAACAAGTAATATAAACCCCTTGTAGTAAAATTAAAACCTATTTAAACAAGTAATATAAACCCCTTGTAGTAAAATTAAAACCCATTTAAACAAGTAATATAAACAACAATTTTTAAAGTAAATTCCTACTGAAAAAGACTAATTTTATTTTAGTTACTTGCTATTAAATAATTACAATTAATATAAATAAAGTACCACAACCTACGTGATAAATCAGCTGTTCGATCATATAACTTATAACAAAATTAACTGTTTTATGAAATCGTATGTTATCACTAATTTTAAGCCAACTGGGACGAAATATCTACATTGCATAAATTTGAAAAGTTTTTCTCCCATACAAAACTAAAATTAATTCATTAATTTTCAATAAATGAATTATTCAGGAATTCCCATTCGATAAACTATATTGTCATCAAAAGTGTCACATACTAAAAGTTTAAATAATGTATTTGAACTTGATGAGATGAAAAAAAGCATTTTATTAATTATTGACAATTTGTATATGTGTGTGTGTGCGTTTGCGTGCGCGTGTGTGTAGGGAGAGTGTGTGTGTGTGTGTGTGTGTGTGTGTGTGTGTGTGTGTGTGTGTGTGTGTGTGTGTGTGTGTGTGCGTTTGTGTGTAGGGAGAGTGTGAACTAATAAAATGAATTGAAAAAACATCTTCGATTTTGCAATTAAGTATTAGTTATTACATTTTGTTTTGATCACGTAATTAAATATAATGTCCCTATAAATTTATAAACTTATGGTCTATCTAATATTCGTGAACGTGACTATCTATCGTTCTAAGTACACGGAATGTGTGTAACGTTTTGATTAGAGAAACCGCCGGGGACAACTAATCGATAAAACTGTAGGATAATTACATCTTGGTTTTGCCATTAGTTATAGAACAATTACTATAATGGAGTCATTACTTAAATCAGCAAGAAAAACATTTCTTTATCAACAATCTTACAAAATTATCGCAAAACAAGAAGGTACAGTCAGCATCTAATGAAAACATCCTGTTTCGTTGTGCATTGATTCAAGTGAAATTAGAATTTTATAAATAAAAACACTTGTACGTATGTTACACTTGCCTATGTTAGCTTTAAGTTTCTGACTGTTGATGAAGGCTGTTTTGGGAGATGTGTCACATTGTCAAACTCAGACCGTAGCTGATCGTTTGGTTGTTTTTAGGTTAGGATCGGGGGATAGGTATATTAGGTGCGCATAAGAAAAATGAAAACTATTGTTGACGCAATTTAAAATGAGCACCACCAATGGAAGGCCACTTTGATCGCAATACAGATCTAATTAGTGGCGCATTCTTCGCGACACTTGGAGTCATCGTGCCATCGAGTGGTGGTCTGCTTGCCCGAAATGACTCATTAGTTTGAGCTCCTGTTGCAGATAACCAAAGCATAAATAAGTATTCCCTATGCCATAAACAATGGCGTCTTTAGTTATTATTGAACGTAAGTGTAAGAAAGATCTTTAAAGTTCAATTAGTAACAGTACAATAAAAGACAAACAAAAGTTAGGGGGTTACGCCCTCCAGATAGCTTTGGATTTCGCTGAAATCAATGAGGGTTTGGGAATACAATTTTAAAATATCTGAAAGTCTCTGAATAGAGACAGATGCTTCAAGAATGTGAGGAAGCAACACTCGGAGGGGAAAATGAATTAAACGATAGCGTGACGCCAAAAGCTGACTACACTCAACCTGAACCTTGTGCTGAATGAATCTGTTTCCCGTATTGTCAAGGAGATACAGGGTTAAAATACCCCTTGGAAGGCTCGAGAAATATTTGTCTCTCCAGCGCTAGTGAACCCCAAAGATGGGCAATCAGACATGATCGGCCCTTGGCACTAAAAACCAACCTTCAGCATATAATCACGTTCTTTGAAGGTGTATAGTTTTCTTATTGTTATTTTATAATTTTAGCTGTGTCAATATCGGGTAGTGTATCTGGATAGGAGGTTACTCCGAGGAAAAGTGCAAAATCCATAGCTACGTCCAGGCAATGCATAGGCTGCGTTCTGATCTTGAAATGCGGATCGTTCCTCCAGTGGAGTAGTTGTTCTGGATAGGAGGTTACTCCGAGGAAAAGTGCAAAATCCATAGCTACGTCCGAGCAATGCATAGGCTGCGTTCTGATCCTTGAAATGCGGATCGTTCCTCCAGTGGAGTAGTTGTTCTGGATAGGAGGTTACTTCGAGGAAAAGTGCAAAATCCATAGCTACGTCCAGGCAATGCATAGGCTGCGTTCTGATCCTTGAAATGCGGATCGTTCCTCCAGTGGAGTAGTTGTTCTGGATAGGAGGTTACTCCGAGGAAAAGTGCAAAATCCATAGCTACGTCCAGGCAATGCATAGGCTGCGTTCTGATCCTTGAAATGCGGATCGTTCCTCCAGTGGAGTAGTTGTTCTGGATAGGAGGTTACTCCGAGGAAAAGTGCAAAATCCATAGCTACGTCCAGGCAATGCATAGACTGCGTTCTGATCCTTGAAATGCGGATCGTTCCTCCAGTGGAGTAGTTGTTCTGGATAGGAGGTTACTTCGAGGAAAAGTGCAAAATCCATAGCTACGTCCAGGCAATGCATAGGCTGCGTTCTGATCCTTGAAATGCGGATCGTTCCTCCAGTGGAGTAGTTGTTCTGGATAGGAGGTTACTCCGAGGAAAAGTGCAAAATCCATAGCTACGTTCAGGCAATGCATATGTTGCGTTCTGATCCTTGAAATGCGGATCGTTCCTCCAGTGGAGTAGTTGTTCTGGATAGGAGGTTACTCCTAGGAAAAGTGCAAAATCCATAGCTACGTCCAGGCAATGCATAGGCTGCGTTCTGATCCTTGAAATGCGGATCGTTCCTCCAGTGGATTAGTTGTTCTGGATAGGAGGTTACTCCGAGGAAAAGTGCAAAATCCATAGCTACGTCCAGGCAATGCATAGGCTGCGTTCTGATCCTTGAAATGCGGATCGTTCCTCCAGTGGAGTAGTTGTTCTGGATAGGAGGTTACTTCGAGGAAAAGAGCAAAATCCATAGCTACGTGCAGGCAATGCATAGGCTGCGTTCTGATCTTGAAATGCGGATCGTTCCTCCAGTGGAGTAGTTGTTCTGGATAGGAGGTTACTCCGAGGAAAAGTGCAAAATCCATAGCTACGTCCAGGCAATGCATAGGCTGCGTTCTGATCTAGAAATGCGGATCGTTCCTCCAGTGGAGTAGTTGTTCTGGATAGGAGGTTACTCCGAGGAAAAGTGCAAAATCCATAGCTACGTCCAGGCAATGCATAGGCTGCGTTCTGATCTTGAAATGCGGATCGTTCCTCCAGTGGAGTAGTTGTTCTGGATAGGAGGTTACTCCGAGGAAAAGTGCAAAATCCATAGCTACGTCCAGGCAATGCATAGGCTGCGTTCTGATCCTTGAAATGCGGATCGTTCCTCCAGTGGAGTAGCTGTTCTGGATAGGAGGTTACTCCGAGGAAAAGTGCAAAATCCATAGCTTGGTCCAGGCAATGCATAGGCTGCGTTTTGATCTTGAAATGCGGATCGTTCCTCCAGTGGAGTAGTTGTTCTGGATAGGAGGTTACTCCGAGGAAAAGTGCAATATCCATAGCTACGTCCAGGCAATGCATAGGCTGCGTTCTGATCTTGAAATGCGGATCGTTCCTCCAGTGGAGTAGTTGTTCTGGATAGGAGGTTACTTCGAGGAAAAGTGCAAAATCCATAGCTACGTCCAGGCAATGCATAGGGTGCGTTCTGATCCTTGAAATGCGGATCGTTCCTCCAGTGGAGTAGTTGTTCTGGATAGGAGGTTACTCCGAGGAAAAGTGCAAAATCCATAGCTACGTCCAGGCAATGCATAGGCTGCGTTCTGATCCTTGAAATGCGGATCGTTCCTCCAGTGGAGTAGTTGTTCTGGATAGGAGGTTACTCCGAGGAAAAGTGCAAAATCCATAGCTACGTCCAGGCAATGCATAGGCTGCGTTCTGATCCTTGAAATGCGGATCGTTCCTCCAGTGAAGTAGTTGTTCTGGATAGGAGGTTACTCCGAGGAAAAGTGCAAAATCCATAGCTACGTTCAGGCAACGCATATGCTGCGTTCTGATCCTTGAAATGCGGATCGTTCCTCCAGTGGAGTAGTTGTTCTGGATAGGAGGTTACTCCGAGGAAAAGTGCAAAATCCATAGCTACGTCCAGGCAATGCATAGGCTGCGTTCTGATCCTTGAAGTGCGGATCGTTCCTCCAGTGGAGTAGTTGTTCTGGATAGGAGGTTACTTCGAGGAAAAGTGCAAAATCCATAGCTACGTCCAGGCAATGCATAGGCTGCGTTCTGATCCTTGTAATGCGGATCGTTCCTCCAGTGGAGTAGTTATTCTGGATAGGAGGTTACTCCGAGGAAAAGTGCAAAATCCATAGCTACGTCCAGGCAATGCATAGGCTGCGTTCTGATCCTTGAAATGCGGATCGTTCCTCCAGTGGAGTAGTTATTCTGGATAGGAGGTTACTCCGAGGAAAAGTGCAAAATCCATAGCTACGTCCAGGCAATGCATAGGCTGCGTTCTGATCTTGAAATGCGGATCGTTCCTCCAGTGGAGTAGTTGTTCTGGATAGGAGGTTACTCCGAGGAAAAGTGCAAAATCCATAGCTACGTCCAGGCAATGCATAGGCTGCGTTCTGATCTAGAAATGCGGATCGTTCCTCCAGTGGAGTAGTTGTTCTGGATAGGAGGTTACTCCGAGAAAAGTGCAAAATCCATAGCTACGTCCAGGCAATGCATAGGCTGCGTTCTGATCTTGAAATGCGGATCGTTCCTCCAGTGGAGTAGTTGTTCTGGATAGGAGGTTACTCCGAGGAAAAGTGCAAAATCCATAGCTACGTCCAGGCAATGCATAGGCTGCGTTCTGATCCTTGAAATGCGGATCGTTCCTCCAGTGGAGTAGTTGTTCTGGATAGGAGGTTACTCCGAGGAAAATTGCAAAATCCATAGCTACGTCCAGGCAATGCATAGGCTGCGTTCTGATCCTTGAAATGCGGATCCTTCCTCCAGTGGAGTAGTTGTTCTGGATAGGAGGTTACTCCGAGGAAAAGTGCAAAATCCATAGCTACGTCCAGGCAATGCATAGGCTGCGTTCTGATCCTTGAAATGCGGATCCTTCCTCCAGTGGAGTAGTTGTTCTGGATAGGAGGTTACTCCGAGGAAAAGTGCAAAATCCATAGCTACGTTCAGGCAATGCATATGCTGCGTTCTGATCCATATAATGCGGATCGTTCCTCCACCACTTTGTCCCGATCGGAGACATGGAAAGGTGCAATCGATCTAGTTGCGTCAGGTATTAGAAGAGCAGAAAACATAACCTGCTCTTTGGAAATGTACTCAAGGAGCTCTGGAGAGAATCTCAGGATACAACACTGCAGGGCCTAGGAGTTTGAGAACAGACATGGTAAAATGTGGTCAATAATGGGCTAAGATTAGATGGCTTTAACAAGATCAAGGTTCCCTCCGAGATCCTTTCACACATCATATCCTTTAGCTGGGTCTAAACGTACCAGTAAAGAACTTGTACTATGGATGTTAAATGTTTTCTAAACATTGGTAAAGGTCTAACTGTCCACGCTAAATAGTGGCTATATATGGTCTATATTTAATTAGATTAGTTAAAATAAAATATGACAAAAAGTCTTATATTGGTAAATTAATCAACCCGTACACATTATGTTAAACTTTCCCGTAAGCCACAATAGCCATTCCTAAACTTCAGCTAATGAACACTCCAGTTTCATTTGAGCATTTGCATTGATTTCTCAGTATATTATTATGCATATGACTGAGCCTTTAGTGAAGGGTTTCTCAAGGTTGTTACTGTAATATAATTAGGTTTTATTTTACGATAAGTGTTTTAAATATTTTGGTTTTGGGGTAAATAATTTTATAATACTAGGTTTCAACACAGAGATGCTCTGGAATGAGTTTCTTTAGGAAAGTTTGCGTCTGTTATAAACATTACTGTTTGTTTCAACATATAACGATACGCATTTAAAAATAATACACAAAGTTTCTTTCTAAAAACAATATACACTCTATAAACATGTAACAATAATATCGCGTCATCTAGTTGTAAGTTACTAACGGGCTGTTGCGTCACGTGATGGGTTAGAACGTGATCTCACGGTGTAATGAAATCGCATGTTTTTTTGACAAGTCAAACGTTTTCCTGTTTTTTAAACTTTATAATGTTTTACGCCCATTATTCTGCTTTAAAGCTTGAAGGGAATTTTATTTAGATTATTTTCTTGTATAATTATTTTGTCAATATTCTTGTTTATGAACGATTACATATTATTTATATGTTTGATTTGTTACTTCTTAAAAAAATTGATTTTAATGACTACAAAACTGTGCGTATTTCTTATGAATTGTAAATCTAAAACAAGTACAGTAACATAAAAAAAGTTCAAGTAAATTCCTACTGAGGTTAACAATGAAAACATTTATTTTAGTTACCCTAGAGCATTATTTACGATATTATGTGGTAACCATGGCAACAGTTTGAGGTTGTACAATGTAGGTTTCGACTATAACCAGATGAGGGAAACAAATTCATATACATCTTTGAGAATTATATGTGCGTCTTTCTAGGTAGGTGCAGTGCCAAAGCGCGCTAGACTTTGAACATGAAGATTCTCTGTTCGAATTCGACCTAGACCCCACAAATTATATAATTTAATTATCGAATAAATATTTGAAAACACTGTATTAACATCAAGTGTCGTGCACTACAAATTTGCAAAAAATATATATTTGAACTTGATTGGATGAATTAAAACGTATTTTAATAATGATTGAAAATTTCTACAGTAAATATATACTTCTCCACCTTTCCAGTTATACTTTAAAAATTAAGAAGTAAAAACTTTAATCTGAAAATCAACCAGAAAAGTAAAACAGTCGTTACGTCACTATCAATTCCTCCCAAAGCAATAAATTAAAATTAATTAATATGGCTTTAAATGATAATTATAGTTAATAATATTGTGATAAGTACATAAATTAGTTGTTGAACAACTGATAAATTTTACATACAATTAAATTGAAATTATATTTACCAACTAACATTAATTAAATATAGGAATTAAAATTAATTTATTCAAACTAAAACTGGAAATAATAATTGAAAAATTTAATCCAATGAATAAATTAATTTAAAATTAAATTAAGTACAGTTTACTTTTTTTGTACAAAAAGTTTACAAAATCTGTCTTAAAACAGTTATTGCTTTCTAAAAATTGGAACAAACTGTCAACGAGGAATGTAAGAAATTTACTTTTCAACAATTATCGTTAACAAAAATTTAATTACAATCTATAGCCTAAAGTGGTACTCTTGCAAAAATTTCTGAATAGCTGCCCTTTATGTACACGTATTCACCGAAAGCAGCTGCATTGAAGCATAGAAACAATTAAAACTTTTGCTACGAATTTGTTCGGTTATTAGCAACACTGCAAATTTTGAACTGCTGTTTTGTAGAAACAATCGAAGCAAAACATATTTGTTTATAAATTTGTACATTCCATTAGATTGAAGTACAACGAATTCTGAAGTAACATACAAGCAGACCTACCAAGTAAGCGACTCTACCATCACACGAAAATATATATAGCTTATTAACTGCTGACAATTTCATTGTCATAACCTATGTATAACATGTTATTAAATGCAATACGGAATAATATTTACATAAAATACAGTTTAAACGTAAAAAAAACATTAACAATAATACAAAAGAAGAGAAATGGGGAACAACTAATTAATATATAGCCTACATATTGATACCAGTTGGCAAAAAACAACTACTTACGAGCTGAAGCGTTTCGCACTAGATCAGTGCATTGTTCAATGCTGTGAGTTACGGACAAGACAATACAGTCTCAAGACGTACAGTCCAAAAACTATAAACAATTAATTATACATAATGAAAAGAAACACATAACTAAAATATAAAAATATAACAATAGCATATAGAATATATAATATTATAAACTTAAAAATATTACAATAAAGATACTATGACGATAAAAGTGCAATTTATACAATGCAATGTAAGGAATGCCATAAATATGATACAGCTCTTAAGAAAGAAGAATAAATTATATTTGGCCATATATACAATTAAAAAACATTAATTCCCTAATTGAAACATTATGACTTTAATTAAAAAGATAAATAAGGAATTTTATAAATTTCCTTGTTTAAATTGTATTTTTTTAAGTCAAAGTAAAAAGAAAATAAATCATACGCAATTTTGATTATCCACATTCTAAATTAAAGTTAGCGCTACTATTGTCTTTGGCAACGAATATAAGGTGGCCTAGCTCACTTTAAAGATGGGAATAAACAGTGAAAACACAATTAAAATACTGCTATCAAAGCCTAAGGTTTATTATTTGTTAAATAATTTTTTTCAACCATTTTGTCCATGGGTTTTACAAAGTTTAAAGTTGGTCTATTTGGAGGGTGACGGGTGACTTTTATCGCAGCTCTCTAGCTCTCGTGTTACGTCACAACTTTAGATTCATATTTGAGAAATTAAATAGAATATTTCTGCAATCTTGAGATAGTTTCTTAATGAACAAAAATGCTACATTTGTAAGAAAAATCTGAACAAATTTTAAAATAACTCTAAAAATACACATCTAGAGTTTTAATTTAAATTATTCGTCAATTACAAATGTGAAAATATATTGTAAATTCATTTTTTTTTTTACTTTTTCGATCGGATAAATAAGATTCTGAGCTTTCTCTTTTTAATGTCGCAGAAGCAAAACTGCTTGAAGGTTGCAGGCACTTCCTTTACACCTTGGGAAACGTTCACGAGACCCGAGAGGCCTTTGTTTTAACTTACCTTGAACGTGTCATCTTCTGTCTCTAATGTCTTTTATTCTAAAATAGAAAAATTATAGGTTATATTGTTTTTGTATAATTTCATTGGAACGTGTTTACAGTGCGTAAGATGTTCACAACTATTCCCAGGATGTCATAAAAGTTTAACACTCCAAATATTTTGTACGTAGATCCAACAAAATGAACTACTAGTTACCCTGAATAAATAAATAAGGGCACTTGTGTGTGTGTTAAGTGTCCAAAACACACACACACACACACACACATACACACACACACACACACACACACACACACAAACACACACACACACACACACACACACACACACACACGCACATATATATATATATATATATATATATATATATATATATATATATTTATTTATTTATTTTCTACAAGAAAGAAATTTAAAGGCAGATATAGAAAACATCTTAAAGCATACACCAAAACAAACACTTAGAATTCCAATTAAGTCACACATGCCATAAAAAATAACCATACATCCCTCACAGCAAGAAACGTACATCCAATAAAAAAATTAAAAAAGGTCCAAAAATGGCAATCTAGAAACAACTGCAAATTTATAAATACAAAATAATATAATAAATAAACAAGTACAAATAAAAACCATAAATAATCCCACTTAACCCCAAGACTAACCAACAGTTGGATGAAACCGAAAATAGAACACTACTGTTATAACATGTGGCAACGGAATTTTCACACATCTGCCTCCTACAAGAACCACCAGTCTTCAATAAAATCTCTAAAATAAAAGCACTGTAATTAAGTTTTCGAAAGTCAACTCGCAAGTATAACAAGTAAGATACTTGTTTAATAGGTAATAGAGGTGACATAGTAGGCATAGAAATATATCTACGTTTTTTCTAAATGAGAAACCACGTAGAAAACAAAACAAAAATTAAACACTAATTACAAATAATAGGGATGTTGTACAAAGAATTTAGGAATAGCATTTTGTAATGTATAAAACTGTAGATGATCTCGCCATCGAATCTTTAAGACAAAATTAACAGTATATTTCATTTACAGATATATAGATTAATTTAAAAAGATTATGCAAAGATTTTCTTAAGTTTTAAAAATTCTATATATATTTACAAAAGCTTTCACTTTAATACGCCCATTTAAATTTTTCGAAGTAAACAAACGCACAGGTAACTTAAAATGTCGTATGCTTTCAAGTTAGTATTACCTTAGTATATATGAATAAGAAAGACAAAGTAAACTAAAGCACACGTAACTTAAACTGTCGTATGCTTTCAAGTTAGTTTAAGTTACGCATTAACGTATGCTTTCAAGTTAGTATTACCTTAGTATATATGAATAAGAAAGACAAAGTAAACTAAAGCACACGTAACTTAAACTGTCGTATGCTTTCTAGTTAGTTTAAGTTACGCATTAACGTATGCTTTCAAGTTAGAATTACCTTAGTATATATGAATAAGAAAGACACAGAAAACTATTGCACACGTAACTTATACTGTCGTATGTATTCAAGTTAGTATTACCTTAGTATATATGAATAAGAAAGACAAAGTAAACTAATGCACACGTAACTTATACTGTCGTATGCTTTCAAGTTAGTATTACCTTAGTATATATGAATAAGAAAGACAAAGTAAACTAAAGCACAAGTAACTTAAACTGTCGTATGCTTTCAAGTTAGTTTAAGTTACGCATTAACGTATGCTTTCAAGTTAGTATTACCTTAGTATATATGAATAAGAAAGACAAAGTAAACTAAAGCACAAGTAACTTAAACTGTCGTATGCTTTCAAGTTAGTTTAAGTTACGCATTAACGTATGCTTTCAAGTTAGTATTACCTTAGTATATATGAATAAGAAAGACAAAGTAAACTAAAGCACACGTAACTTAAACTGTCGTATGCTTTCAAGTTAGTTTAAGTTACGCATTAACGTATGCTTTCAAGTTAGAATTACCTTAGTATATATGAATAAGAAAGACAAAGTAAACTATTGCACACGTAACTTATACTGTCGTATGTATTCAAGTTAGTATTACCTTAGTATATATGAATAAGAAAGACAAAGTAAACTAAAGCACACGTAACTTAAACTGTCGTATGCTTTCAAGTTAGTTTAAGTTACACATTAACGTATGCTTTCAAGTTAGTATTACCTTAGTATATATGAATAAGAAAGACAAAGTAAACTAAAGCACACGTAACTTAAACTGTCGTATGCTTTCTAGTTAGTTTAAGTTACGCATTAACGTATGCTTTCAAGTTAGAATTACCTTAGTATATATGAATAAGAAAGACAAAGTAAACTATTGCACACGTAACTTATACTGTCGTATGTATTCAAGTTAGTATTACCTTAGTATATATGAATAAGAAAGACAAAGTAAACTAATGCACACGTAACTTATACTGTCGTATGCTTTCAAGTTAGTATTACCTTAGTATATATGTATAAGAAAGACAAAGTAAACTAATGCACACGTAACTTAAACTGTCGTATGCTTTCAAGTTAGTTTAAGTTACGCATTAACGTATGCTTTCAAGTTAGTATTACCTTAGTATATATGAATAAGAAAGACAAAGTAAACTAAAGCACAAGTAACTTAAACTGTCGTATGCTTTCAAGTTAGTTTAAGTTACGCATTAACGTATGCTTTCAAGTTAGAATTACCTTAGTATATATGAATAAGAAAGACAAAGTAAACTATTGCACACGTAACTTATACTGTCGTATGTATTCAAGTTAGTATTACCTTAGTATATATGAATAAGAAAGACAAAGTAAACTAATGCACACGTAACTTATACTGTCGTATGCTTTCAAGTTAGTATTACCTTAGTATATATGTATAAGAAAGACAAAGTAAACTAATGCACACGTAACTTAAACTGTCGTATGCTTTCAAGTTAGTTTAAGTTACGCATTAACGTATGCTTTCAAGTTAGTATTACCTTAGTATATATGAATAAGAAAGACAAAGTAAACTAAAGCACAAGTAACTTAAACTGTCGTATGCTTTCAAGTTAGTTTAAGTTACGCATTAACGTATGCTTTCAAGTTAGTATTACCTTAGTATATATGAATAAGAAAGACAAAGTAAACTAAAGCACACGTAACTTAAACTGTCGTATGCTTTCAAGTTAGTTTAAGTTACGCATTAACGTATGCTTTCAAGTTAGAATTACCTTAGTATATATGAATAAGAAAGACAAAGTAAACTATTGCACACGTAACTTATACTGTCGTATGTATTCAAGTTAGTATTACCTTAGTATATATGAATAAGAAAGACAAAGTAAACTAATGCACACGTAACTTATACTGTCGTTGCTTTAAAGTTAGTATTACCTTAGTATATATGTATAAGAAAGACAAAGTAAACTAATGCACACGTAACTTAAACTGTCGTATGGTTTCAAGTTAATTTAAGTTACGCATTAACGTATGCTTTCAAGTTAGTATTACCTTAGTATATATGAATAAGAAAGACAAAGTAAACTAAAGCACACGTAACTTAAACTGTCGTATGCTTTCTAGTTAGTTTAGGTTACGCATTAACGTATGCTTTCAAGTTAGAATTACCTTAGTATATATGAATAAGAAAGACAAAGTAAACTATTGCACACGTAACATATACTGTCGTATGTATTCAAGTTAGTATTACCTTAGTATATATGAATAAGAAAGACAAAGTAAACTAATGCACACGTAACTTATACTGTCGTATGCTTTCAAGTTAGTATTACCTTAGTATATATGAATAAGAAAGACAAAGTAAACTATTGCACACGTAACTTATACTGTCGTATGCTTTCAAGTTAGTATTACCTTAGTATATATGAATAAGAAAGACAAAGTAAACTAAAGCACACGTAACTTAAACTGTCGTATGCTTTCTAGTTAGTTTAAGTTACGCATTAACGTATGCTTTCAAGTTAGAATTACCTTAGTATATATGAATAAGAAAGACAAAGTAAACTATTGCACACGTAACTTATACTGTCGTATGTATTCAAGTTAGTATTACCTTAGTATATATGAATAAGAAAGACAAAGTAAACTAATGCACACGTAACTTATACTGTCGTATGCTTTCAAGTTAGTATTACCTTAGTATATATGTATAAGAAAGACAAAGTAAACTAATGCACACGTAACTTAAACTGTCGTATGCTTTCAAGTTAGTTTAAGTTACGCATTAACGTATGCTTTCAAGTTAGTATTACCTTAGTATATATGAATAAGAAAGACAAAGTAAACTAAAGCACAAGTAACTTAAACTGTCGTATGCTTTCAAGTTAGTTTAAGTTACGCATTAACGTATGCTTTCAAGTTAGAATTACCTTAGTATATATGAATAAGAAAGACAAAGTAAACTATTGCACACGTAACTTATACTGTCGTATGTATTCAAGTTAGTATTACCTTAGTATATATGAATAAGAAAGACAAAGTAAACTAATGCACACGTAACTTATACTGTCGTATGCTTTCAAGTTAGTATTACCTTAGTATATATGTATAAGAAAGACAAAGTAAACTAATGCACACGTAACTTAAACTGTCGTATGCTTTCAAGTTAGTTTAAGTTACGCATTAACGTATGCTTTCAAGTTAGTATTACCTTAGTATATATGAATAAGAAAGACAAAGTAAACTAAAGCACAAGTAACTTAAACTGTCGTATGCTTTCTAGTTAGTTTAAGTTACGCATTAACGTATGCTTTCAAGTTAGAATTACCTTAGTATATATGAATAAGAAAGACACAGAAAACTATTGCACACGTAACTTATACTGTCGTATGTATTCAAGTTAGTATTACCTTAGTATATATGAATAAGAAAGACAAAGTAAACTAATGCACACGTAACTTATACTGTCGTATGCTTTCAAGTTAGTATTACCTTAGTATATATGAATAAGAAAGACAAAGTAAACTAAAGCACAAGTAACTTAAACTGTCGTATGCTTTCAAGTTAGTTTAAGTTACGCATTAACGTATGCTTTCAAGTTAGTATTACCTTAGTATATATGAATAAGAAAGACAAAGTAAACTAAAGCACAAGTAACTTAAACTGTCGTATGCTTTCAAGTTAGTTTAAGTTACGCATTAACGTATGCTTTCAAGTTAGTATTACCTTAGTATATATGAATAAGAAAGACAAAGTAAACTAAAGCACACGTAACTTAAACTGTCGTATGCTTTCAAGTTAGTTTAAGTTACGCATTAACGTATGCTTTCAAGTTAGAATTACCTTAGTATATATGAATAAGAAAGACAAAGTAAACTATTGCACACGTAACTTATACTGTCGTATGTATTCAAGTTAGTATTACCTTAGTATATATGAATAAGAAAGACAAAGTAAACTAAAGCACACGTAACTTAAACTGTCGTATGCTTTCAAGTTAGTTTAAGTTACACATTAACGTATGCTTTCAAGTTAGTATTACCTTAGTATATATGAATAAGAAAGACAAAGTAAACTAAAGCACACGTAACTTAAACTGTCGTATGCTTTCTAGTTAGTTTAAGTTACGCATTAACGTATGCTTTCAAGTTAGAATTACCTTAGTATATATGAATAAGAAAGACAAAGTAAACTATTGCACACGTAACTTATACTGTCGTATGTATTCAAGTTAGTATTACCTTAGTATATATGAATAAGAAAGACAAAGTAAACTAATGCACACGTAACTTATACTGTCGTATGCTTTCAAGTTAGTATTACCTTAGTATATATGTATAAGAAAGACAAAGTAAACTAATGCACACGTAACTTAAACTGTCGTATGCTTTCAAGTTAGTTTAAGTTACGCATTAACGTATGCTTTCAAGTTAGTATTACCTTAGTATATATGAATAAGAAAGACAAAGTAAACTAAAGCACAAGTAACTTAAACTGTCGTATGCTTTCAAGTTAGTTTAAGTTACGCATTAACGTATGCTTTCAAGTTAGAATTACCTTAGTATATATGAATAAGAAAGACAAAGTAAACTATTGCACACGTAACTTATACTGTCGTATGTATTCAAGTTAGTATTACCTTAGTATATATGAATAAGAAAGACAAAGTAAACTAATGCACACGTAACTTATACTGTCGTATGCTTTCAAGTTAGTATTACCTTAGTATATATGTATAAGAAAGACAAAGTAAACTAATGCACACGTAACTTAAACTGTCGTATGCTTTCAAGTTAGTTTAAGTTACGCATTAACGTATGCTTTCAAGTTAGTATTACCTTAGTATATATGAATAAGAAAGACAAAGTAAACTAAAGCACAAGTAACTTAAACTGTCGTATGCTTTCAAGTTAGTTTAAGTTACGCATTAACGTATGCTTTCAAGTTAGTATTACCTTAGTATATATGAATAAGAAAGACAAAGTAAACTAAAGCACACGTAACTTAAACTGTCGTATGCTTTCAAGTTAGTTTAAGTTACGCATTAACGTATGCTTTCAAGTTAGAATTACCTTAGTATATATGAATAAGAAAGACAAAGTAAACTATTGCACACGTAACTTATACTGTCGTATGTATTCAAGTTAGTATTACCTTAGTATATATGAATAAGAAAGACAAAGTAAACTAATGCACACGTAACTTATACTGTCGTTGCTTTAAAGTTAGTATTACCTTAGTATATATGTATAAGAAAGACAAAGTAAACTAATGCACACGTAACTTAAACTGTCGTATGGTTTCAAGTTAATTTAAGTTACGCATTAACGTATGCTTTCAAGTTAGTATTACCTTAGTATATATGAATAAGAAAGACAAAGTAAACTAAAGCACACGTAACTTAAACTGTCGTATGCTTTCTAGTTAGTTTAGGTTACGCATTAACGTATGCTTTCAAGTTAGAATTACCTTAGTATATATGAATAAGAAAGACAAAGTAAACTATTGCACACGTAACATATACTGTCGTATGTATTCAAGTTAGTATTACCTTAGTATATATGAATAAGAAAGACAAAGTAAACTAATGCACACGTAACTTATACTGTCGTATGCTTTCAAGTTAGTATTACCTTAGTATATATGAATAAGAAAGACAAAGTAAACTATTGCACACGTAACTTATACTGTCGTATGCTTTCAAGTTAGTATTACCTTAGTATATATGAATAAGAAAGACAAAGTAAACTAATGCACACGTAACTTAAACTGTCGTATGCTTTCAAGTTAGTATTACCTCAGTATATATGAATAAGAAAGACAAAGTAAACTAATGCACACGTAACTTATACTGTCGTATGCTTTCAAGTTAGTATTACCTTAGTATATATGTATAAGAAAGACAAAGTAAACTAACGCACACGTAACTTATACTGTCGTATGCTTTCAAGTTAGTATTACCTTAGTATATATGTATAAGAAAGACAAAGTAAACTAACGCACACGTAACTTATACTGTCGTATGCTTTCAAGTTAGTATTACCTTAGTATATATGGATAAGAAAGACAAAGTAAACTAACGCACACGTAACTTAAACTGTCGTATTCTTTCAAGTTAGTTTAAGTTACGCATTAACGTATGCTTTCAAGTTAGTATTACCTTAGTATATGTGAATAAGAAAGACAAAGTAAACTAACGCACACGTAACTTATACTGTCGTATGCTTTCAAGTTAGTATTACCTTAGTATATATGGATAAGAAAGACAAAGTAAACTAACGCACACGTAACTTAAACTGTCGTATGCTTTCAAGTTAGTTTAAGTTACGCATTAACGTATGCTTTCAAGTTAGTATTACCTTAGTATATGTGAATAAGAAAGACAAAGTAAACTAACGCACACGTAACTTATACTGTCGTATGCTTTCAAGTTAGTATTACCTTAGTATATATGGATAAGAAAGACAAAGTAAACTAACGCACACGTAACTTAAACTGTCGTATGCTTTCAAGTTAGTTTAAGTTACGCATTAACGTATGCTTTCAAGTTAGTATTACCTTAGTATATGTGAATAAGAAAGACAAAGTAAACTATTGCACACGTAACTTATACTGTCGTATGCTTTCAAGTTAGTATTACCTTAGTATATATGAATAAGAAAGACAAAGTAAACTAACGCATACGTAACTTAAACTGTCGTATGCTTTCAAGTTAGTTTAAGTTACGCATTAACGTATGCTTTCAAGTTAGTATTACCTTAGTATATGTGAATAAGAAAGACAAAGTAAACTATTGCACACGTAACTTATACTGTCGTATGCTTTCAAGTTAGTATTACCTTAGTATATATGAATAAGAAAGACAAAGTAAACTAACGCATACGTAACTTAAACTGTCGTATGCTTTCAAGTTAGTTTAAGTTACGCATTAACGTATGCTTTCAAGTTAGTATTACCTTAGTATATGTGAATAAGAAAGACAAAGTAAACTATTGCACACGTAACTTATACTGTCGTATGCTTTCAAGTTAGTATTACCTTAGTATATATGAATAAGAAAGACAAAGTAAACTAACGCATACGTAACTTAAACTGTCGTATGCTTTCAAGTTAGATTAAGTTACGCATTAACGTATGCTTTCAAGTTAGTATTACCTTAGTATATGTGAATAAGAAAGACAAAGTAAACTAACGCACACGTAACTTATACTGTCGTATGCTTTCAAGTTAGTATTACCTTAGTATATATGAATAAGAAAGACAAAGTAAACTAACGCACACGTAACTTAAACTGTCGTATGCTTTCAAGTTAGTTTAAGTTACGGATTAACGTATGCTTTCAAGTTAGTATTACCTTAGTATATGTGAATAAGAAAGACAAAGTAAACTATTGCACACGTAACTTATACTGTCGTATGCTTTCAAGTTAGTATTACCTTAGTATATGTGAATAAGAAAGACAAAGTAAACTATTGCACACGTAACTTATACTGTCGTATGCTTTCAAGTTAGTATTACCTTAGTATATATGAATAAGAAAGACAAAGTAAACTAACGCATACGTAACTTAATCTGTCGTATGCTTTCTAGTTAGTTTAAGTTACGCATTAACGTATGCTTTCAAGTTAGTATTACCTTAGTATATGTGAATAAGAAAGACAAAGTAAACTATTGCACACGTAACTTATACTGTCGTATGCTTTCAAGTTAGTATTACCTTAGTATATATGAATAAGAAAGACAAAGTAAACTAACGCATACGTAACTTAAACTGTCGTATGCTTTCAAGTTAGTATTACCTTAGTATATATGAATAAGAAAGACAAAGTAAACTAAAGCACACGTAACTTAAACTGTCGTATGCTTTCAAGTTAGTTTAAGTTACGCATTAACGTATGCTTTCAAGTTAGTATTACCTTAGTATATATGAATAAGAAAGACAAAGTAAACTAACGCATACGTAACTTAAACTGTCGTATGCTTTCAAGTTAGTTTAAGTTACGCATTAACGTATGCTTTCAAGTTAGTATTACCTTAGTATATATGAATTAGAAAGACAAAGTAAACTAACGCATACGTAACTTAAACTGTCGTATGCTTTCAAGTTAGTTTAAGTTACGCATTAACGTATGCTTTCAAGTTAGTATTACCTTAGTATATATGAATAAGAAAGACAAAGTAAACTAAAGCACAAGTAACTTAAACTGTCGTATGCTTTCAAGTTAGTTTAAGTTACGCATTAACGTATGCTTTCAAGTTAGTATTACCTTAGTATATATGAATAAGAAAGACAAAGTAAACTAAAGCACACGTAACTTAAACTGTCGTATGCTTTCAAGTTAGTTTAAGTTACGCATTAACGTATGCTTTCAAGTTAGAATTACCTTAGTATATATGAATAAGAAAGACAAAGTAAACTATTGCACACGTAACTTATACTGTCGTATGTATTCAAGTTAGTATTACCTTAGTATATATGAATAAGAAAGACAAAGTAAACTAATGCACACGTAACTTATACTGTCGTTGCTTTAAAGTTAGTATTACCTTAGTATATATGTATAAGAAAGACAAAGTAAACTAATGCACACGTAACTTAAACTGTCGTATGGTTTCAAGTTAATTTAAGTTACGCATTAACGTATGCTTTCAAGTTAGTATTACCTTAGTATATATGAATAAGAAAGACAAAGTAAACTAAAGCACACGTAACTTAAACTGTCGTATGCTTTCTAGTTAGTTTAGGTTACGCATTAACGTATGCTTTCAAGTTAGAATTACCTTAGTATATATGAATAAGAAAGACAAAGTAAACTATTGCACACGTAACATATACTGTCGTATGTATTCAAGTTAGTATTACCTTAGTATATATGAATAAGAAAGACAAAGTAAACTAATGCACACGTAACTTATACTGTCGTATGCTTTCAAGTTAGTATTACCTTAGTATATATGAATAAGAAAGACAAAGTAAACTATTGCACACGTAACTTATACTGTCGTATGCTTTCAAGTTAGTATTACCTTAGTATATATGAATAAGAAAGACAAAGTAAACTAATGCACACGTAACTTAAACTGTCGTATGCTTTCAAGTTAGTATTACCTCAGTATATATGAATAAGAAAGACAAAGTAAACTAATGCACACGTAACTTATACTGTCGTATGCTTTCAAGTTAGTATTACCTTAGTATATATGTATAAGAAAGACAAAGTAAACTAACGCACACGTAACTTATACTGTCGTATGCTTTCAAGTTAGTATTACCTTAGTATATATGTATAAGAAAGACAAAGTAAACTAACGCACACGTAACTTATACTGTCGTATGCTTTCAAGTTAGTATTACCTTAGTATATATGGATAAGAAAGACAAAGTAAACTAACGCACACGTAACTTAAACTGTCGTATTCTTTCAAGTTAGTTTAAGTTACGCATTAACGTATGCTTTCAAGTTAGTATTACCTTAGTATATGTGAATAAGAAAGACAAAGTAAACTAACGCACACGTAACTTATACTGTCGTATGCTTTCAAGTTAGTATTACCTTAGTATATATGGATAAGAAAGACAAAGTAAACTAACGCACACGTAACTTAAACTGTCGTATGCTTTCAAGTTAGTTTAAGTTACGCATTAACGTATGCTTTCAAGTTAGTATTACCTTAGTATATGTGAATAAGAAAGACAAAGTAAACTAACGCACACGTAACTTATACTGTCGTATGCTTTCAAGTTAGTATTACCTTAGTATATATGGATAAGAAAGACAAAGTAAACTAACGCACACGTAACTTAAACTGTCGTATGCTTTCAAGTTAGTTTAAGTTACGCATTAACGTATGCTTTCAAGTTAGTATTACCTTAGTATATGTGAATAAGAAAGACAAAGTAAACTATTGCACACGTAACTTATACTGTCGTATGCTTTCAAGTTAGTATTACCTTAGTATATATGAATAAGAAAGACAAAGTAAACTAACGCATACGTAACTTAAACTGTCGTATGCTTTCAAGTTAGTTTAAGTTACGCATTAACGTATGCTTTCAAGTTAGTATTACCTTAGTATATGTGAATAAGAAAGACAAAGTAAACTATTGCACACGTAACTTATACTGTCGTATGCTTTCAAGTTAGTATTACCTTAGTATATATGAATAAGAAAGACAAAGTAAACTAACGCATACGTAACTTAAACTGTCGTATGCTTTCAAGTTAGTTTAAGTTACGCATTAACGTATGCTTTCAAGTTAGTATTACCTTAGTATATGTGAATAAGAAAGACAAAGTAAACTATTGCACACGTAACTTATACTGTCGTATGCTTTCAAGTTAGTATTACCTTAGTATATATGAATAAGAAAGACAAAGTAAACTAACGCATACGTAACTTAAACTGTCGTATGCTTTCAAGTTAGATTAAGTTACGCATTAACGTATGCTTTCAAGTTAGTATTACCTTAGTATATGTGAATAAGAAAGACAAAGTAAACTAACGCACACGTAACTTATACTGTCGTATGCTTTCAAGTTAGTATTACCTTAGTATATATGAATAAGAAAGACAAAGTAAACTAACGCACACGTAACTTAAACTGTCGTATGCTTTCAAGTTAGTTTAAGTTACGGATTAACGTATGCTTTCAAGTTAGTATTACCTTAGTATATGTGAATAAGAAAGACAAAGTAAACTATTGCACACGTAACTTATACTGTCGTATGCTTTCAAGTTAGTATTACCTTAGTATATGTGAATAAGAAAGACAAAGTAAACTATTGCACACGTAACTTATACTGTCGTATGCTTTCAAGTTAGTATTACCTTAGTATATATGAATAAGAAAGACAAAGTAAACTAACGCATACGTAACTTAATCTGTCGTATGCTTTCTAGTTAGTTTAAGTTACGCATTAACGTATGCTTTCAAGTTAGTATTACCTTAGTATATGTGAATAAGAAAGACAAAGTAAACTATTGCACACGTAACTTATACTGTCGTATGCTTTCAAGTTAGTATTACCTTAGTATATATGAATAAGAAAGACAAAGTAAACTAACGCATACGTAACTTAAACTGTCGTATGCTTTCAAGTTAGTATTACCTTAGTATATATGAATAAGAAAGACAAAGTAAACTAAAGCACACGTAACTTAAACTGTCGTATGCTTTCAAGTTAGTTTAAGTTACGCATTAACGTATGCTTTCAAGTTAGTATTACCTTAGTATATATGAATAAGAAAGACAAAGTAAACTAACGCATACGTAACTTAAACTGTCGTATGCTTTCAAGTTAGTTTAAGTTACGCATTAACGTATGCTTTCAAGTTAGTATTACCTTAGTATATATGAATTAGAAAGACAAAGTAAACTAACGCATACGTAACTTAAACTGTCGTATGCTTTCAAGTTAGTTTAAGTTACGCATTAACGTATGCTTTCAAGTTAGTATTACCTTAGTATATGTGAATAAGAAAGACAAAGTAAACTATTGCACACGTAACTTATACTGTCGTATGCTTTTAAGTTAGTATTACCTTAGTATATATGAATAAGAAAGACAAAGTAAACTAATGCACACGTAACTTATACTGTCGTATGCTTTCAAGTTAGTATTACCTTAGTATATATGAATAAGAAAGACAAAGTATACTAATGCACACGTAACTTATACTGTCGTATGCTTTCAAGTTAGTATTACCTTAGTATATATGAATAAGAAAGACAAAGTAAACTAACGCATACGTAACTTAAACTGTCGTATGCTTTCAAGTTAGTTTAAGTTACGCATTAACGTATGCTTTCAAGTTAGTATTACCTTAGTATATATGAATAAGAAAGACAAAGTAAACTAAAGCACAAGTAACTTAAACTGTCGTATGCTTTCAAGTTAGTTTAAGTTACGCATTAACGTATGCTTTCAAGTTAATATTACCTTAGTATATATGAATAAGAAAGACAAAGTAAACTAAAGCACAAGTAACTTAAACTGTCGTATGCTTTCAAGTTAGTTTAAGTTACGCATTAACGTATGCTTTCAAGTTAGTATTCCTCAGTATATATGAATAAGAAAGACAAAGTAAACTATTGCACACGTAACTTATACTGTCGTATGTATTCAAGTTAGTATTACCTTAGTATATATGAATAAGAAAGGCAAAGTAAACTAATGCACACGTAACTTATCCTGTCGTATGCTTTTAAGTTAGAATTCCCTTAGTATATATGAATAAGAAAGACAAAGTAAACTAATGCACACGTAACTTATACTGTCGTATGCTTTCAAGTTAGTATTACCTTAGTATATATGAATAAGAAAGACAAAATAAACTAATGCACACGTAACTTATACTGTCGTATGTTTTCAAGTTAGTATTACCTTAGTATATATGAATAAGAAAGACAAAGTAAACTAAAGCACACGTAACTTATACTGTCGTATGCTTTCAAGTTAGTTTTACCTTAGTATATATGAATAAGAAAGACAAAGTAAACTAACGCACACGTAACTTATACTGTCGTATGCTTTCAAGTTAGTATTCCCTTAGTATATATGAATAAGAAAGACAAAGTAAACTAATGCACACGTAACTTATACTGTCGTATGCTTTCAAGTTAGTATTACCTTAGTATATATGAATAAGAAAGACAAAGTAAACTAATGCACACGTAACTTATACTGTTGTATGCTTTCAAGTTAGTATTACCTTAGTATATGTGAATAAGAAAGACAAAGTAAACTATTGCACACGTAACTTATACTGTCGTATGCTTTCAAGTTAGTATTACCTTAGTATATGTGAATAAGAAAGACAAAGTAAACTATTGCACACGTAACTTATACTGTCGTATGCTTTCAAGTTAGTATTACCTTAGTATATATGAATAAGAAAGACAAAGTAAACTAACGCATACGTAACTTAAACTGTCGTATGCTTTCTAGTTAGTTTAAGTTACGCATTAACGTATGCTTTCAAGTTAGTATTACCTTAGTATATGTGAATAAGAAAGACAAAGTAAACTATTGCACACGTAACTTATACTGTCGTATGCTTTCAAGTTAGTATTACCTTAGTATATATGAATAAGAAAGACAAAGTAAACTAACGCATACGTAACTTAAACTGTCGTATGCTTTCAAGTTAGTATTACCTTAGTATATATGAATAAGAAAGACAAAGTAAACTAAAGCACACGTAACTTAAACTGTCGTATGCTTTCAAGTTAGTTTAAGTTACGCATTAACGTATGCTTTCAAGTTAGTATTACCTTAGTATATATGAATAAGAAAGACAAAGTAAACTAACGCATACGTAACTTAAACTGTCGTATGCTTTCAAGTTAGTTTAAGTTACGCATTAACGTATGCTTTCAAGTTAGCATTACCTTAGTATTTATGAATTAGAAAGACAAAGTAAACTAACGCATACGTAACTTAAACTGTCGTATGCTTTCAAGTTAGTTTAAGTTACGCATTAACGTATGCTTTCAAGTTAGTATTACCTTAGTATATGTGAATAAGAAAGACAAAGTAAACTATTGCACACGTAACTTATACTGTCGTATGCTTTCAAGTTAGTATTACCTTAGTATATATGAATAAGAAAGACAAAGTATACTAATGCACACGTAACTTATACTGTCGTATGCTTTCAAGTTAGTATTACCTTAGTATATATGAATAAGAAAGACAAAGTATACTAATGCACACGTAACTTATACTGTCGTATGCTTTCAAGTTAGTATTACCTTAGTATATATGAATAAGAAAGACAAAGTATACTAATGCACACGTAACTTATACTGTCGTATGCTTTCAAGTTAGTATTACCTTAGTATATATGAATAAGAAAGACAAAGTATACTAATGCACACGTAACTTATACTGTCGTATGCTTTCAAGTTAGTATTACCTTAGTATATATGAATAAGAAAGACAAAGTAAACTAATGCACACGTAACTTATACTGTCGTATGCTTTCAAGTTAGTATTACCTTAGTATATATGAATAAGAAAGACAAAGTATACTAATGCACACGTAACTTATACTGTCGTATGCTTTCAAGTTAGTATTACCTTAGTATATATGAATAAGAAAGACAAAGTATACTAATGCACACGTAACTTATACTGTCGTATGCTTTCAAGTTAGTATTACCTTAGTATATATGAATAAGAAAGACAAAGTATACTAATGCACACGTAACTTATACTGTCGTATGCTTTCAAGTTAGTATTACCTTAGTATATATGAATAAGAAAGACAAAGTAAACTAACGCATACGTAACTTAAACTGTCGTATGCTTTCAAGTTAGTTTAAGTTACGCATTAACGTATGCTTTCAAGTTAGTATTACCTTAGTATATGTGAATAAGAAAGACAAAGTAAACTAAAGCACAAGTAACTTAAACTGTCGTATGCTTTCAAGTTAGTTTAAGTTACGCATTAACGTATGCTTTCAAGTTAGTATTACCTTAGTATATATGAATAAGAAAGACAAAGTAAACTAAAGCACAAGTAACTTAAACTGTCGTATGCTTTCAAGTTAGTTTAAGTTACGCATTAACGTATGCTTTCAAGTTAGTATTACCTTAGTATATATGAATAAGAAAGACAAAGTAAACTAAAGCACAAGTAACTTAAACTGTCGTATGCATTCAAGTTAGTTTAAGTTACGCATTAACGTATGCTTTCAAGTTAGTATTACCTTAGTATATATGAATAAGAAAGACAAAGTAAACTAAAGCACAAGTAACTTAAACTGTCGTATGCATTCAAGTTAGTTTAAGTTACGCATTAACGTATGCTTTCAAGTTAGTATTCCTCAGTATATATGAATAAGAAAGACAAAGTAAACTATTGCACACGTAACTTATACTGTCGTATGTATTCAAGTTAGTATTACCTTAGTATATATGAATAAGAAAGGCAAAGTAAACTAATGCACACGTAACTTATACTGTCGTATGCTTTCAAGTTAGTTTAAGTTACGCATTAACGTATGCTTTCAAGTTAGTATTACCTTAGTATATATGAATAAGAAAGACAAAGTAAACTAAAGCACAAGTAACTTAAACTGTCGTATGCTTTCAAGTTAGTTTAAGTTACGCATTAACGTATGCTTTCAAGTTAGTATTACCTTAGTATATATGAATAAGAAAGACAAAGTAAACTAAAGCACAAGTAACTTAAACTGTCGTATGCTTTCAAGTTAGTTTAAGTTACGCATTAACGTATGCTTTCAAGTTAGTATTACCTTAGTATATATGAATAAGAAAGACAAAGTAAACTAAAGCACAAGTAACTTAAACTGTCGTATGCATTCAAGTTAGTTTAAGTTACGCATTAACGTATGCTTTCAAGTTAGTATTCCTCAGTATATATGAATAAGAAAGACAAAGTAAACTATTGCACACGTAACTTATACTGTCGTATGTATTCAAGTTAGTATTACCTTAGTATATATGAATAAGAAAGGCAAAGTAAACTAATGCACACGTAACTTATACTGTCGTATGCTTTTAAGTTAGAATTCCCTTAGTATATATGAATAAGAAAGACAAAGTAAACTAATGCACACGTAACTTATACTGTCGTATGCTTTCAAGTTAGTATTACCTTAGTATATATGAATAAGAAAGACAAAATAAACTAATGCACACGTAACTTATACTGTCGTATGTTTTCAAGTTAGTATTACCTTAGTATATATGAATAAGAAAGACAAAGTAAACTAAAGCACACGTAACTTATACTGTCGTATGCTTTCAAGTTAGTTTTACCTTAGTATATATGAATAAGAAAGACAAAGTAAACTAACGCACACGTAACTTATACTGTCGTATGCTTTCAAGTTAGTATTCCCTTAGTATATATGAATAAGAAAGACAAAGTAAACTAACGCACACGTAACTTATACTGTCGTATGCTTTCAAGTTAGTATTACCTTAGTATATATGAATAAGAAAGACAAAGTAAACTAACGCACACGTAACTTATACTGTCGTATGCTTTCAAGTTAGTTTAAGTTACGCATTAACGTATGCTTTCAAGTTAGTATTACCTTAGTATATATGAATAAGAAAGACAAAGTAAACTAAAGCACACGTAACTTAAACTGTCGTATGCTTTCTAGTTAGTTTAGGTTACGCATTAACGTATGCTATCAAGTTAGAATTACCTTAGTATATATGAATAAGAAAGACAAAGTAAACTATTGCACACGTAACATATACTGTCGTATGTATTCAAGTTAGTATTACCTTAGTATATATGAATAAGAAAGACAAAGTAAACTAATGCACACGTAACTTATACTGTCGTATGCTTTCAAGTTAGTATTACCTTAGTATATATGAATAAGAAAGACAAAGTAAACTATTGCACACGTAACTTATACTGTCGTATGCTTTCAAGTTAGTATTACCTTAGTATATATGAATAAGAAAGACAAAGTAAACTAATGCACACGTAACTTAAACTGTCGTATGCTTTCAAGTTAGTATTACCTCAGTATATATGAATAAGAAAGACAAAGTAAACTAATGCACACGTAACTTATACTGTCGTATGCTTTCAAGTTAGTATTACCTTAGTATATATGTATAAGAAAGACAAAGTAAACTAACGCACACGTAACTTATACTGTCGTATGCTTTCAAGTTAGTATTACCTTAGTATATATGTATAAGAAAGACAAAGTAAACTAACGCACACGTAACTTATACTGTCGTATGCTTTTAAGTTAGTATTACCTTAGTATATATGGATAAGAAAGACAAAGTAAACTAACGCACACGTAACTTAAACTGTCGTATTCTTTCAAGTTAGTTTAAGTTACGCATTAACGTATGCTTTCAAGTTAGTATTACCTTAGTATATGTGAATAAGAAAGACAAAGTAAACTAACGCACACGTAACTTATACTGTCGTATGCTTTCAAGTTAGTATTACCTTAGTATATATGGATAAGAAAGACAAAGTAAACTAACGCACACGTAACTTAAACTGTCGTATGCTTTCAAGTTAGTTTAAGTTACGCATTAACGTATGCTTTCAAGTTAGTATTACCTTAGTATATGTGAATAAGAAAGACAAAGTAAACTAACGCACACGTAACTTATACTGTCGTATGCTTTCAAGTTAGTATTACCTTAGTATATATGGATAAGAAAGACAAAGTAAACTAACGCACACGTAACTTAAACTGTCGTATGCTTTCAAGTTAGTTTAAGTTACGCATTAACGTATGCTTTCAAGTTAGTATTACCTTAGTATATGTGAATAAGAAAGACAAAGTAAACTATTGCACACGTAACTTATACTGTCGTATGCTTTCAAGTTAGTATTACCTTAGTATATATGAATAAGAAAGACAAAGTAAACTAACGCATACGTAACTTAAACTGTCGTATGCTTTCAAGTTAGTTTAAGTTACGCATTAACGTATGCTTTCAAGTTAGTATTACCTTAGTATATGTGAATAAGAAAGACAAAGTAAACTATTGCACACGTAACTTATACTGTCGTATGCTTTCAAGTTAGTATTACCTTAGTATATATGAATAAGAAAGACAAACTAAACTAACGCATACGTAACTTAAACTGTTGTATGCTTTCAAGTTAGTTTAAGTTACGCATTAACGTATGCTTTCAAGTTAGTATTACCTTAGTATATGTGAATAAGAAAGACAAAGTAAACTATTGCACACGTAACTTATACTGTCGTATGCTTTCAAGTTAGTATTACCTTAGTATATATGAATAAGAAAGACAAAGTAAACTAACGCATACGTAACTTAAACTGTCGTATGCTTTCAAGTTAGTTTAAGTTACGCATTAACGTATGCTTTCAAGTTAGTATTACCTTAGTATATGTGAATAAGAAAGACAAAGTAAACTAACGCACACGTAACTTATACTGTCGTATGCTTTCAAGTTAGTATTACCTTAGTATATATGAATAAGAAAGACAAAGTAAACTAACGCACACGTAACTTAAACTGTCGTATGCTTTCAAGTTAGTTTAAGTTACGGATTAACGTATGCTTTCAAGTTAGTATTACCTTAGTATATGTGAATAAGAAAGACAAAGTAAACTATTGCACACGTAACTTATACTGTCGTATGCTTTCAAGTTAGTATTACCTTAGTATATGTGAATAAGAAAGACAAAGTAAACTATTGCACACGTAACTTATACTGTCGTATGCTTTCAAGTTAGTATTACCTTAGTATATATGAATAAGAAAGACAAAGTAAACTAATGCACACGTAACTTAAACTGTCGTATGCTTTCAAGTTATTATTACCTCAGTATATATGAATAAGAAAGACAAAGTAAACTAATGCACACGTAACTTATACTGTCGTATGCTTTCAAGTTAGTATTACCTTAGTATATATGAATAAGAAAGACAAAGTAAACTAATGCACACGTAACTTATACTGTCGTATGCTTTCAAGTTATTATTACCTCAGTATATATGAATAAGAAAGACAAAGTAAACTATTGCACACGTAACTTATACTGTCGTATGCTTTCAAGTTAGTATTACCTTAGTATATATGAATAAGAAAGACAAAGTAAACTAATGCACACGTAACTTAAATTGTCGTATGCTTTCAAGTTATTATTACCTCAGTATATATGAATAAGAAAGACAAAGTAAACTATTGCACACGTAACTTATACTGTCGTATGCTTTCAAGTTAGTATTACCTTAGTATATATGAATAAGAAAGACAAAGTAAACTAATGCACACGTAACTTATACTGTCGTATGCTTTCAAGTTATTATTACCTCAGTATATATGAATAAGAAAGACAAAGTAAACTATTGCACACGTAACTTATACTGTCGTATGCTTTCAAGTTATTATTACCTCAGTATATATGAATAAGAAAGACAAAGTAAACTATTGCACACGTAACTTATACTGTCGTATGCTTTCAAGTTAGTATTACCTCAGTATATATGAATAAGAAAGACAAAGTAAACTATTGCACACGTAACTTATACTGTCGTATGCTTTCAAGTTATTATTACCTCAGTATATATGAATAAGAAAGACAAAGTAAACTAATGCACACGTAACTTATACTGTCGTATGCTTTCAAGTTATTATTACCTCAGTATATATGAATAAGAAAGACAAAGTAAACTATTGCACACGTAACTTATACTGTCGTATGCTTTCAAGTTAGTATTACCTCAGTATATATGAATAAGAAAGACAAAGTAAACTATTGCACACGTAACTTATACTGTCGTATGCTTTCAAGTTATTATTACCTCAGTATATATGAATAAGAAAGACAAAGTAAACTAATGCACACGTAACTTATACTGTCGTATGCTTTCAAGTTATTATTACCTCAGTATATATGAATAAGAAAGACAAAGTAAACTATTGCACACGTAACTTATACTGTCGTATGCTTTCAAGTTAGTATTACCTCAGTATATATGAATAAGAAAGACAAAGTAAACTAATGCACACGTAACTTATACTGTCGTATGCTTTCAAGTTATTATTACCTCAGTATATATGAATAAGAAAGACAAAGTAAACTATTGCACACGTAACTTATACTGTCGTATGCTTTCAAGTTAGTATTACCTCAGTATATATGAATAAGAAAGACAAAGTAAACTATTGCACACGTAACTTATACTGTCGTATGCTTTCAAGTTATTATTACCTCAGTATATATGAATAAGAAAGACAAAGTAAACTAATGCACACGTAACTTATACTGTCGTATGCTTTCAAGTTATTATTACCTCAGTATATATGAATAAGAAAGACAAAGTAAACTATTGCACACGTAACTTATACTGTCGTATGCTTTCAAGTTAGTATTACCTCAGTATATATGAATAAGAAAGACAAAGTAAACTATTGCACACGTAACTTATACTGTCGTATGCTTTCAAGTTATTATTACCTCAGTATATATGAATAAGAAAGACAAAGTAAACTAATGCACACGTAACTTATACTGTCGTATGCTTTCAAGTTATTATTACCTCAGTATATATGAATAAGAAAGACAAAGTAAACTATTGCACACGTAACTTATACTGTCGTATGCTTTCAAGTTATTATTACCTCAGTATATATGAATAAGAAAGACAAAGTAAACTATTGCACACGTAACTTATACTGTCGTATGCTTTCAAGTTAGTATTACCTTAGTATATATGAATAAGAAAGACAAAGTAAACTAATGCACACGTAACTTAAACTGTCGTATGCTTTCAAGTTATTATTACCTCAGTATATATGAATAAGAAAGACAAAGTAAACTATTGCACACGTAACTTATACTGTCGTATGCTTTCAAGTTAGTATTACCTTAGTATATATGAATAAGAAAGACAAAGTAAACTAATGCACACGTAACTTAAACTGTCGTATGCTTTCAAGTTATTATTACCTCAGTATATATGAATAAGAAAGACAAAGTAAACTAATGCACACGTAACTTATACTGTCGTATGCTTTCAAGTTAGTATTACCTTAGTATATATGTATAAGAAAGACAAAGTAAACTAACGCACACGTAACTTATACTGTCGTATGCTTTCAAGTTAGTATTACCTTAGTATATATGTATAAGAAAGACAAAGTAAACTAACGCACACGTAACTTATACTGTCGTATGCTTTCAAGTTAGTATTACCTTAGTATATATGGATAAGAAAGACAAAGTAAACTAACGCACACGTAACTTAAACTGTCGTATTCTTTCGAGTTAGTTTAAGTTACGCATTAACGTATGCTTTCAAGTTAGTATTACCTTAGTATATGTGAATAAGAAAGACAAAGTAAACTAACGCACACGTAACTTATACTGTCGTATGCTTTCAAGTTAGTATTACCTTAGTATATATGGATAAGAAAGACAAAGTAAACTAACGCACACGTAACTTAAACTGTCGTATGCTTTCAAGTTAGTTTAAGTTACGCATTAACGTATGCTTTCAAGTTAGTATTACCTTAGTATATGTGAATAAGAAAGACAAAGTAAACTAACGCACACGTAACTTATACTGTCGTATGCTTTCAAGTTAGTATTACCTTAGTATATATGGATAAGAAAGACAAAGTAAACTAACGCACACGTAACTTAAACTGTCGTATGCTTTCAAGTTAGTTTAAGTTACGCATTAACGTATGCTTTCAAGTTAGTATTACCTTAGTATATGTGAATAAGAAAGACAAAGTAAACTATTGCACACGTAACTTATACTGTCGTATGCTTTCAAGTCAGTATTACCTTAGTATATATGAATAAGAAAGACAAAGTAAACTAACGCATACGTAACTTAAACTGTCGTATGCTTTCAAGTTAGTTTAAGTTACGCATTAACGTATGCTTTCAAGTTAGTATTACCTTAGTATATGTGAATAAGAAAGACAAAGTAAACTATTGCACACGTAACTTATACTGTCGTATGCTTTCAAGTTAGTATTACCTTAGTATATATGAATAAGAAAGACAAAGTAAACTAACGCATACGTAACTTAAACTGTCGTATGCTTTCAAGTTAGTTTAAGTTACGCATTAACGTATGCTTTCAAGTTAGTATTACCTTAGTATATGTGAATAAGAAAGACAAAGTAAACTATTGCACACGTAACTTATACTGTCGTATGCTTTCAAGTTAGTATTACCTTAGTATATATGAATAAGAAAGACAAAGTAAACTAACGCATACGTAACTTAAACTGTCGTATGCTTTCAAGTTAGTTTAAGTTACGCATTAACGTATGCTTTCAAGTTAGTATTACCTTAGTATATGTGAATAAGAAAGACAAAGTAAACTAACGCACACGTAACTTATACTGTCGTATGCTTTCAAGTTAGTATTACCTTAGTATATATGAATAAGAAAGACAAAGTAAACTAACGCACACGTAACTTAAACTGTCGTATGCTTTCAAGTTAGTTTAAGTTACGGATTAACGTATGCTTTCAAGTTAGTATTACCTTAGTATATGTGAATAAGAAAGACAAAGTAAACTATTGCACACGTAACTTATACTGTCGTATGCTTTCAAGTTAGTATTACCTTAGTATATGTGAATAAGAAAGACAAAGTAAACTATTGCACACGTAACTTATACTGTCGTATGCTTTCAAGTTAGTATTACCTTAGTATATGTGAATAAGAAAGACAAAGTAAACTATTGCACACGTAACTTATACTGTCGTATGCTTTCAAGTTAGTATTACCTTAGTATATATGAATAAGAAAGACAAAGTAAACTAACGCATACGTAACTTAAACTGTCGTATGCTTTCTAGATAGTTTAAGTTACGCATTAACGTATGCTTTCAAGTTAGTATTACCTTAGTATATGTGGATAAGAAAGACAAAGTAAACTATTGCACACGTAACTTATACTGTCGTATGCTTTCAAGTTAGTATTACCTTAGTATATATGAATAAGAAAGACAAAGTAAACTAACGCATACGTAACTTAAACTGTCTTATGCTTTCAAGTTAGTATTACCTTAGTATATATGAATAAGAAAGACAAAGTAAACTAAAGCACACGTAACTTAAACTGTCGTATGCTTTCAAGTTAGTTTAAGTTACGCATTAACGTATGCTTTCAAGTTAGTATTACCTTAGTATATATGAATAAGAAAGACAAAGTAAACTAACGCATACGTAACTTAAACTGTCGTATGCTTTCAAGTTAGTTTAAGTTACGCATTAACGTATGCTTTCAAGTTAGTATTACCTTAGTATATATGAATTAGAAAGACAAAGTAAACTAACGCATACGTAACTTAAACTGTCGTATGCTTTCAAGTTAGTTTAAGTTACGCATTAACGTATGCTTTCAAGTTAGTATTACCTTAGTATATGTGAATAAGAAAGACAAAGTAAACTATTGCACACGTAACTTATACTGTCGTATGCTTTTAAGTTAGTATTACCTTAGTATATATGAATAAGAAAGACAAAGTAAACTAATGCACACGTAACTTATACTGTCGTATGCTATCAAGTTAGTATTACCTTAGTATATATGAATAAGAAAGACAAAGTATACTAATGCACACGTAACTTATACTGTCGTATGCTTTCAAGTTAGTATTACCTTAGTATATATGAATAAGAAAGACAAAGTAAACTAACGCATACGTAACTTAAACTGTCGTATGCTTTCAAGTTAGTTTAAGTTACGCATTAACGTATGCTTTCAAGTTAGTATTACCTTAGTATATATGAATAAGAAAGACAAAGTAAACTAAAGCACAAGTAACTTAAACTGTCGTATGCTTTCAAGTTAGTTTAAGTTACGCATTAACGTATGCTTTCAAGTTAGTATTACCTTAGTATATATGAATAAGAAAGACAAAGTAAACTAAAGCACAAGTAACTTAAACTGTCGTATGCTTTCAAGTTAGTTTAAGTTACGCATTAACGTATGCTTTCAAGTTAGTATTCCTCAGTATATATGAATAAGAAAGACAAAGTAAACTATTGCACACGTAACTTATACTGTCGTATGTATTCAAGTTAGTATTACCTTAGTATATATGAATAAGAAAGGCAAAGTAAACTAATGCACACGTAACTTATACTGTCGTATGCTTTTAAGTTAGAATTCCCTTAGTATATATGAATAAGAAAGACAAAGTAAACTAATGCACACGTAACTTATACTGTCGTATGCTTTCAAGTTAGTATTACCTTAGTATATATGAATAAGAAAGACAAAATAAACTAATGCACACGTAACTTATACTGTCGTATGTTTTCAAGTTAGTATTACCTTAGTATATATGAATAAGAAAGACAAAGTAAACTAAAGCACACGTAACTTATACTGTCGTATGCTTTCAAGTTAGTTTTACCTTAGTATATATGAATAAGAAAGACAAAGTAAACTAACGCACACGTAACTTATACTGTCGTATGCTTTCAAGTTAGTATGCCCTTAGTATATATGAATAAGAAAGACAAAGTAAACTAATGCACACGTAACTTATACTGTCGTATGCTTTCAAGTTAGTATTACCTTAGTATATATGAATAAGAAAGACAAAGTAAACTAATGCACACGTAACTTATACTGTTGTATGCTTTAAAGTTAGTATTACCTTAGTATATGTGAATAAGAAAGACAAAGTAAACTATTGCACACGTAACTTATACTGTCGTATGCTTTCAAGTTAGTATTACCTTAGTATATGTGAATAAGAAAGACAAAGTAAACTATTGCACACGTAACTTATACTGTCGTATGCTTTCAAGTTAGTATTACCTTAGTATATATGAATAAGAAAGACAAAGTAAACTAACGCATACGTAACTTAAACTGTCGTATGCTTTCTAGTTAGTTTAAGTTACGCATTAACGTATGCTTTCAAGTTAGTGTTACCTTAGTATATGTGAATAAGAAAGACAAAGTAAACTATTGCACACGTAACTTATACTGTCGTATGCTTTCAAGTTAGTATTACCTTAGTATATATGAATAAGAAAGACAAAGTAAACTAACGCATACGTAACTTAAACTGTCGTATGCTTTCAAGTTAGTATTACCTTAGTATATATGAATAAGAAAGACAAAGTAAACTAAAGCACACGTAACTTAAACTGTCGTATGCTTTCAAGTTAGTTTAAGTTACGCATTAACGTATGCTTTCAAGTTAGTATTACCTTAGTATATATGAATAAGAAAGACAAAGTAAACTAACGCATACGTAACTTAAACTGTCGTATGCTTTCAAGTTAGTTTAAGTTACGCATTAACGTATGCTTTCAAGTTAGTATTACCTTAGTATTTATGAATTAGGAAGACAAAGTAAACTAACGCATACGTAACTTAAACTGTCGTATGCTTTCAAGTTAGTTTAAGTTACGCATTAACGTATGCTTTCAAGTTAGTATTACCTTAGTATATGTGAATAAGAAAGACAAAGTAAACTATTGCACACGTAACTTATACTGTCGTATGCTTTCAATATAGTATTACCTTAGTATATATGAATAAGAAAGACAAAGTAAACTAATGCACACGTAACTTATACTGTCGTATGCTTTCAAGTTAGTATTACCTTAGTATATGTGAATAAGAAAGACAAAGTAAACTATTGCACACGTAACTTATACTGTCGTATGCTTTTAAGTTAGTATTACCTTAGTATATATGAATAAGAAAGACAAAGTAAACTAATGCACACGTAACTTATACTGTCGTATGCTTTCAAGTTAGTATTACCTTAGTATATATGAATAAGAAAGACAAAGTATACTAATGCACACGTAACTTATACTGTCGTATGCTTTCAAGTTAGTATTACCTTAGTATATATGAATAAGAAAGACAAAGTAAACTAACGCATACGTAACTTAAACTGTCGTATGCTTTCAAGTTAGTTTAAGTTACGCATTAACGTATGCTTTCAAGTTAGTATTACCTTAGTATATATGAATAAGAAAGACAAAGTAAACTAAAGCACAAGTAACTTAAACTGTCGTATGCTTTCAAGTTAGTTTAAGTTACGCATTAACGTATGCTTTCAAGTTAGTATTACCTTAGTATATATGAATAAGAAAGACAAAGTAAACTAAAGCACAAGTAACTTAAACTGTCGTATGCTTTCAAGTTAGTTTAAGTTACGCATTAACGTATGCTTTCAAGTTAGTATTCCTCAGTATATATGAATAAGAAAGACAAAGTAAACTATTGCACACGTAACTTATACTGTCGTATGTATTCAAGTTAGTATTACCTTAGTATATATGAATAAGAAAGGCAAAGTAAACTAATGCACACGTAACTTATACTGTCGTATGCTTTTAAGTTAGAATTCCCTTAGTATATATGAATAAGAAAGACAAAGTAAACTAATGCACACGTAACTTATACTGTCGTATGCTTTCAAGTTAGTATTACCTTAGTATATATGAATAAGAAAGACAAAATAAACTAATGCACACGTAACTTATACTGTCGTATGTTTTCAAGTTAGTATTACCTTAGTATATATGAATAAGAAAGACAAAGTAAACTAAAGCACACGTAACTTATACTGTCGTATGCTTTCAAGTTAGTTTTACCTTAGTATATATGAATAAGAAAGACAAAGTAAACTAACGCACACGTAACTTATACTGTCGTATGCTTTCAAGTTAGTATTCCCTTAGTATATATGAATAAGAAAGACAAAGTAAACTAATGCACACGTAACTTATACTGTCGTATGCTTTCAAGTTAGTATTACCTTAGTATATATGAATAAGAAAGACAAAGTAAACTAATGCACACGTAACTTATACTGTTGTATGCTTTCAAGTTAGTATTACCTTAGTATATATGAATAAGAAAGACAAAGTAAACTAACGCACACGTAACTTATACTGTCGTATGCTTTCAAGTTAGTATTACCTTAGTATATATGAATAAGAAAGACAAAGTAAACTAATGCACACGTAACTTATACTGTCGTATGCTTTCAAGTTAGTATTACCTTAGTATATATGAATAAGAAAGACAAAGTAAACTAATGCACACGTAACTTATACTGTCGTATGCTTTCAAGTTAGTATTACCTTAGTATATATGAATAAGAAAGACAAAGTAAACTAACGCACACGTAACTTATACTGTCGTATGCTTTCAAGTTAGTATTACCTTAGTATATATGAATAAGAAAGACAAAGTAAACTAATGCACACGTAACTTATACTGTCGTATGCTTTTAAGTTAGTATTACCTTAGTATATATGAATAAGAAAGACAAAGTAAACTAACGCACACGTAACTTATACTGTCGTATGCTTTCAAGTTAGTATTACCTTAGTATATATGTATAAGAAAGACAAAGTAAACTAACGCATACGCAACTTATACTGTCGTATGCTTTCAAGTTAGTATTACCTTAGTATATATGAATAAGAAAGACAAAGTAAACTAACGCACACGTAACTTATACTGTCGTATGCTTTCAAGTTAGTATTACCTTAGTATATATGAATAAGAAAGACAAAGTAAACTAACGCACACGTAACTTATACTGTCGTATGCTTTTAAGTTAGTATTACCTTAGTATATATGAATAAGAAAGACAAAGTAAACTAAAGCACACGTAACTTTTACTGTCGTATGCTTTCAAGTTAGTATTACCTTAATATATATGAATTAAAAAGACAAAGTAAACTAACGCATACGTAACTTAAACTGTCGTATGCTTTCAAGTTAGTATTACCTTAGTATATATGAATAAGAAAGACAAAGTAAACTAACGCGCACGTAACTTATACTGTCGTATGCTTTCAAGTTAGTATTACCTTAATATATATGAATAAGAAAGACAAAGTAAACTAACGCACACGTAACTTATACTGTCGTATGCTTTCAAGTTAGTATTGCATTAGTATATATGAATAAGAAAGACAAAGTAAACTAAAGCACACGTAACTTATACTGTCGTATGCTTTCAAGTTAGTATTACCCTTAGTATATATGAATAAGAAAGACAAAGTAAACTAATGCACACGTAACTTTTACTGTCGTATGCTTTCAAGTTAGTATTACCTTAGTATATATGAATAAGAAAGACAAAGTAAACTAACGCACACGTAACTTAATACCAGTTAAAAGAGAGCAATCTTATGTTATAAATTTTCTCAGTTACAGTGGCTTTTTATTTTTTAATTTTATTAACATTAAACGTTAATTTTTAGTATTTATGCTGTTCTAATTATATACTCAATGTTCAAAAAAAAAAAACATTAACCTTTAACCTATAAACGTTTTTGTTTCCTTTAATAACTCCCCAATACAAGTAATATTAACCTGTAGCCTACAAAAATTCTCGTATTTAATTGGAACTTCATCAAACGTCAAAACTGTTTGCAAACATTTAGGTTATAATACGATTTATTAGGCAACTAATTGGGTAATAATCTTTCGGAGGGGCTATAGCACGATTCCGCTTTCAGATTCAGTTTGCTTTGAATCGTATTTCAATTTGCGTCGACACTCAATAACCTCATTGTGATTTTGCCGAACAGCTGATCGCCTACGTCATACAACAGGTACACCTGTTCCAATACAAATTCCAGCAGATATATAAACAAGTTGGTAAGACAATACAAAAAAATTTTAAAACAATAAAATTTAAATCTTATTTTGTATAGTATACCCTCATGTTAATAATGATATAACCTTAAAATTTCAAATACGGTGTTGACCTTTTTAGAAAGACTCTACGCTGATTCAAATTCGGAGTGTGTTGAAATTATATATATTTTATAACTTTGTACGTTTTCCTTGGTATAATGTATTACATATATATATATATATATATATATATATATATATATATATATATATATATATATATATATATATATATTACACAAAAAGAGCAATAATATTTATATAAAATATAATTTAACGCATTTTCTCGTTAGCTATACCATTTTCTTAAAACAAAAAAATGTATCCAAAGAGAAAACATATCATTAAGTCATATCATTATTCTATTCAGGTTTATATCTTGCTTTTAAATATTCTATAACATTATATGATATATCATGTTAACCTGTTATTTGTATTTGTTTTTCAATCAGTTAATTTGTTGTTATAATATTTATAAATATTCACATACATTCATTTTTATTCTCTTACTCATCTTCTTAATTAGAGACAAATTTGTATATACGAATATAATATATTATATATAATATATGTAAAAAATATTAAATACATTTTACAATATATATATATATATATATAATAAATAAATTAGAAATATTTCAAGTACATGAATTACTTTTAATTTATATTTTTTTAACAGCTTTTAGCTAATAAACGTACTAACCGGATCACTTATTTTTCCTGAAGATACTAATAAACGAAATTAGCTAAAAGTTTTAAAGAAAAGCAATAACTTAAAATTTGAACGACATTTACAATTATAAAAAAAAACAAACACGTGATGCTGGATAAATGTTAAAGATATATTTCACAATTAACCAGTAATATAAACGAGAAGGTTTTAAAGTCAATTCCTACTTAGGTCCAAAAAATATTATTTTAGTTACTGTTTATTAAATAATTACAATTAATGCAAGTAAAGTAACGTAACCTATGCGTTGAAACAATTGTTTTACCACATAACCTATGTCATAAAATCAGCTGTTCTATGAAATCATATGTTATCACTTATTTTAAGCCAAATGGGAAGAAATAACTATATGCATACCTTGCTTCTATTGTGAAAAGTTTTCTTCCATATAAAACTAAAATTAATTTATTAAATATTATTGTAAAATAAATATTTGAAAAAAGTGTTTTAAGATCAACTGTCATCCACTACAAGTTTAAAACACTGTATTTGAACTTGAGCGAAAAAGTATTTGATTAAGATTGAAACGAAGAATTTGAAATAGTAGATATTTGAAGAAGATATATTTATTATATATATATATATATATATATATATATATATATATATATATATATGTATATATATACGGAAAATGGGCGATCCAATAGAAGGAATAGAAAAATACTGTATTACGTTAAAAAAAACTATATTTCTGCAAAATGTTTGTATTGTATTAAACATATTTACTATTTCGAAAGAGTTTCATAAAACAATGAACTGATAGTGGCGTGTACACAAATGTGTTGCCATTGCAGTTGGTGTAGGCTAGGAACATCCTGATGTGAAGGCATGAATCGCGCCTGAGTGGGGGCGCCATCCATAACCTCTCGCTACCGACTCGTCGCCAATACCACCGCTAAGCGTGATAGTGTAAGCAACGCTCTCACCTCATCGGGATACACAAACTACGTGAGTACGCTAGCGTTAACTGTAAAGACGTATGTAATGTGAATAGGTAGTTAGTGCTACGTATAAATATACACTTTAGTAAATGTAGGACAATAAGAGAACCGCGATACACGACCGTTACGTATTTTAACGGTGTTGGAGCAAGCGTTGGAGATAAGATTACAGAATTTTAGTTCTGTCGTTTCTTATGTGTATTGTTTGATAAAATTGTTTCTTCTTACTTGCGAATTATGAATCTTTTAAATTTCTCCACGTTAGAAAATCAAGTATAAAACGTATTTAGTTTCGAAACATTTATTTCGTGAAAACGTAGTTTTCACGTAAAAAATGTTCAATATTTTGTCACGAATGTCGACTAAAATTGTAATTAGAAATGACTCCTAATGTTTAATATTAAAATACACATTTCTAAGTTATTGTTAATTGGGTGGCATAAGCAATACAAGTGGACACTTACAAATGTACTATTTATGACGTTTTATAAATTTCGTGTGAATATTCATGAAAACATTTCTTTATTTTTTAATTTTAATTTCTTTAAAACACTTTTTCTGATTTAAGTCTGTGAATATTTCTTCTATGGTTCTTTTATTTGCTTTTATTATTATTTCGTTTTAAATAATAAATAAATGTTTTGGAGATACAAAAAATTAGGGTCGAGTTATTTAAAAAGAATTTTGTTGGTTATAAAAATTTGCAACTAGACTGAAGTTTTTTTAAAATTTTGTAATAATCATTGTCTAATACTCTTAACATGAGTAATTAAATCAGAATAATTAATATAGGCCTATCCTCTCTTAGCCAATGCTTCTGAAATAATAGTATAATTATTTTTAGTGTTTTATTTTAAATAAATAAAATCTCGTAACCACAAAAAACGTTGTATTTAAACTTTTACTCACAATATGATAACGAGTTTAAATAAAAAGTGGCTTTATTAATTATAAATAAAAAATGCAAATGAAAAGTGTTTGTGGTTAGGGTGTTTCATTTATTTAAAATAAACAGTT
>JBAIZL010000404.1:152500-175000 GCA_036971475.1 Prosapia bicincta
TCAGTGTTAGACTAGTATCAGTGTTAGACTAGTATTAGTGTTAGGCTAGTATTAGTGTTAGGCTAGTATTAGTGTTAGGCTATTATTAGTGTTAGACTAGTATTAGTGTTAGACTAGTATTAGTGTTAGACTAGTATCAGTGTTAGGCTAGTATCAGTGTTAGACTAGTATTAGTGTTAGACTAGTATTAGTGTTAGACTAGTATTAGTGTTAGACTAGTATCAGTGTTAGGCTAGTATCAGTGTTAGACTAGTATTAGTGTTAGGCTAGTATTAGTGTTAGACTAGTATTAGTGTTAGACTAGTATTAGTGTTAGACTAGTATTAGTGTTAGGCTAGTATTAGTGTTAGGCTAGTATTAGTGTTAGACTAGTATTAGTGTTAGACTAGTATTAGTGTTAGACTAGTATTAGTGTTAGACTAGTATCAGTGTTAGACTAGTATCAGTGTTAGACTAGTATTAGTGTTAGACTAGTATTAGTGTTAGACTAGTATTAGTGTTAGACTAGTAATAGTGTTAGGCTAGTATTAGTGTTAGACTAGTATTAGTGTTAGGCTAGTATTAGTGTTAGGCTAGTATTAGTGTTAGACTAGTATTAGTGTTAGACTAGTATTAGTGTTAGGCTAGTATTAGTGTTAGGCTAGTATTAGTGTTAGGCTAGTATCAGTGTTAGACTAGTATTAGTGTTAGGCTAGTATTAGTGTTAGACTAGTATCAGTGTTAGGCTAGTATCAGTGTTAGGCTAGTATTAGTGTTAGGCTAGTATTAGTGTTAGACTAGTATTAGTGTTAGACTAGTATTAGTGTTAGACTAGTATTAGTGTTAGACTAGTATTAGTGTTAGACTAGTATTAGTGTTAGACTAGTATTAGTGTTAGACTAGTATTAGTGTTAGACTAGTATTAGTGTTAGACTAGTATTAGTGTTAGACTAGTATTAGTGTTAGGCTAGTATTAGTGTTAGACTAGTATTAGTGTTAGACTAGTATTAGTGTTAGGCTAGTATTAGTGTTAGACTAGTATTAGTGTTAGGCTAGTATTAGTGTTAGGCTAGTATTAGTGTTAGACTAGTATTAGTGTTAGACTAGTATTAGTGTTAGACTAGTAATAGTGTTAGGCTAGTATTAGTGTTAGGCTAGTATCAGTGTTAGACTAGTATTAGTGTTAGACTAGTATTAGTGTTAGGCTAGTATTAGTGTTAGGCTAGTATCAGTGTTAGGCTAGTATTAGTGTTAGACTAGTATTAGTGTTAGGCTAGTATTAGTGTTAGGCTAGTATTAGTGTTAGGCTAGTATTAGTGTTAGACTAGTATTAGTGTTAGACTAGTATTAGTGTTAGACTAGTAATAGTGTTAGGCTAGTATTAGTGTTAGGCTAGTATTAGTGTTAGGCTAGTATTAGTGTTAGGCTAGTATTAGTGTTAGGCTAGTATCAGTGTTAGACTAGTATTAGTGTTAGGCTAGTATTAGTGTTAGACTAGTAATAGTGTTAGGCTAGTATTAGTGTTAGGCTAGTATTAGTGTTAGGCTAGTATTAGTGTTAGGCTAGTATTAGTGTTAGGCTAGTATTAGTGTTAGACTAGTATTAGTGTTAGGCTAGTATCAGTGTTAGACTAGTATTAGTGTTAGGCTAGTATTAGTGTTAGACTAGTAATAGTGTTAGGCTAGTATCAGTGTTAGGCTAGTATCAGTGTTAGACTAGTATTAGTGTTAGGCTAGTATTAGTGTTAGACTAGTAATAGTGTTAGGCTAGTATTAGTGTTAGGCTAGTATTAGTGTTAGGCTAGTATTAGTGTTAGGCTAGTATCAGTGTTAGACTAGTATTAGTGTTAGACTAGTATTAGTGTTAGGCTAGTATTAGTGTTAGGCTAGTATCAGTGTTAGGCTAGTATTAGTGTTAGACTAGTATTAGTGTTAGGCTAGTATTAGTGTTAGGCTAGTATTAGTGTTAGGCTAGTATTAGTGTTAGACTAGTATTAGTGTTAGACTAGTATTAGTGTTAGACTAGTAATAGTGTTAGGCTAGTATTAGTGTTAGGCTAGTATCAGTGTTAGACTAGTATTAGTGTTAGACTAGTATTAGTGTTAGGCTAGTATTAGTGTTAGGCTAGTATCAGTGTTAGACTAGTATTAGTGTTAGGCTAGTATTAGTGTTAGACTAGTATCAGTGTTAGGCTAGTATCAGTGTTAGGCTAGTATTAGTGTTAGGCTAGTATTAGTGTTAGACTAGTATTAGTGTTAGACTAGTATCAGTGTTAGGCTAGTATCAGTGTTAGGCTAGTATCAGTGTTAGACTAGTATTAGTGTTAGACTAGTATTAGTGTTAGACTAGTATCAGTGTTAGACTAGTATTAGTGTTAGACTAGTATTAGTGTTAGACTAGTATTAGTGTTAGACTAGTATTAGTGTTAGACTAGTATTAGTGTTAGACTAGTATTAGTGTTAGACTAGTATTAGTGTTAGGCTAGTATCAGTGTTAGACTAGTATTAGTGTTAGGCTAGTATTAGTGTTAGACTAGTATTAGTGTTAGGCTAGTATTAGTGTTAGGCTAGTATTAGTGTTAGGCTAGTATTAGTGTTAGACTAGTATTAGTGTTAGACTAGTATCAGTGTTAGACTAGTATTAGTGTTAGGCTAGTATTAGTGTTAGGCTAGTATTAGTGTTAGGCTAGTATTAGTGTTAGGCTAGTATTAGTGTTAGACTAGTATTAGTGTTAGGCTAGTATCAGTGTTAGACTAGTATTAGTGTTAGGCTAGTATCAGTGTTAGACTAGTATTAGTGTTAGGCTAGTATTAGTGTTAGACTAGTATCAGTGTTACGCTAGTATCAGTGTTAGGCTAGTATCAGTGTTAGACTAGTATTAGTGTTAGACTAGTATTAGTGTTAGACTAGTATTAGTGTTAGACTAGTATTAGTGTTAGACTAGTATTAGTGTTAGACTAGTATTAGTGTTAGGCTAGTATCAGTGTTAGACTAGTATTAGTGTTAGACTAGTATTAGTGTTAGACTAGTATTAGTGTTAGACTAGTATTAGTGTTAGGCTAGTATTAGTGTTAGGCTAGTATTAGTGTTAGACTAGTATCAGTGTTAGACTAGTATCAGTGTTAGACTAGTATTAGTGTTAGACTAGTATTAGTGTTAGGCTAGTATTAGTGTTAGGCTAGTATTAGTGTTAGACTAGTATTAGTGTTAGGCTAGTATTAGTGTTAGGCTAGTATTAGTGTTAGGCTAGTATTAGTGTTAGACTAGTATTAGTGTTAGACTAGTATTAGTGTTAGACTAGTATCAGTGTTAGGCTAGTATCAGTGTTAGGCTAGTATTAGTGTTAGGCTAGTATTAGTGTTAGACTAGTATTAGTGTTAGGCTAGTATTAGTGTTAGGCTAGTATTAGTGTTAGACTAGTATTAGTGTTAGACTAGTATTAGTGTTAGACTAGTATTAGTGTTAGACTAGTATCAGTGTTAGGCTAGTATTAGTGTTAGACTAGTATTAGTGTTAGACTAGTATTAGTGTTAGACTAGTATTAGTGTTAGACTAGTATTAGTGTTAGACTAGTATTAGTGTTAGACTAGTATCAGTGTAGTAAATTCTAAGGTTTTGTTATTCAAAGTTTAATAATTAAAAAAACAAATTTACCAATAAGTAATATTGTTATAATTTAAATTTCAAATATAATTTTACACATAAACCAGTTGGAATGACTTGGAACATAACTGCATTATAAAAACAAATCAGTAAGGTTCCAAGTATTACAGTTCCTAGAAGGAATAACCGTTATTCTCAGGATAGGTTATTCTATTAGCTCCCCTCCCATGTTAGGTTCCATTTATTGGATAATGCGTGATTCTGTTCTGCGGAAAATTTCTGTCGTGATAAATTGGTCCTTGAGATGCATCTACATGATTGCGCAATTAAACCCTTCGTCCTTACTTAAGGATGAGGCTCACTAGAAAATCTAAATACCAGAGACGGAATGTGATGAGCGGAAAAGCTTATCTTGACTCGTTACGGATGGCCTTACTTTAGCAGGACTATCTGTGCTTACGTTTCAGCGTATAGCTAAGGCGAGAGCGGGGTTGAAATAGACGCTTTCCTTAAAACACACACCTAGTTTGCCGTGAATGTTGGTTAGAGTTGGACACGATTGAATATGGTAAACCATTAGTTACTAGTGTTGATTAACTCTTAAGTTTATATTTTTAGAGTTAACAAATTTATATCTACTGTTATGTTTCGTCATTGGCTAGTAAAGTCTAAGTTAGGGTAGGGCGAGCTAACAGTTACACGCCGACAATTATTCTATACTAAACATGGGATTAAGTACTAAGATTATATAGAATATTAAAATAATATTATTGTGCATGTGTGTGCGCGCGCTTGTGTGTGTGTGTGTTTGTGAGTGTGTGAGTAAGTATATATATATATATATATATATATATATATATATATATATATATATATTTGTTTGTGTGTGTGTGTGTGTTGTGTATGTGTTGTGTGTGTGTGTGTGTGTGTGTGTGTTTTCTAGTGTAGATGTATGTGTGTGTCTGTGTATGTGTGCCTGTTTTATATGTGTATATTTTCCTTTATATATGGGACAAATTCAAGAATTATCTATTACGCATGTTTTGAAATAATTTTTAAAAAACTTCATCTAAATATTTTTAAAGTTTCTGGAGACAACTAAACTTTTTAGTCTTGTTTTGGTGTGAACCTTGTTATAAAATAATACTTTGGTTAACTATAATACTAGAGAGCTTAGATCACATGTCCAATAATATAATTGAACTCATTGACAAAGTGAAATTGACCAAAATCTATCAAATTGCTTTTATTGTTACCGCATTACGTTCGTATTGCACTGGAATGAAATCAGTTTGAGCAATTTGCATTTTAATAACCTGTTTATACGCATAGAGCTCTGTTTATTCAGTCTGACAGATCAGTTAAGTTTACTCAGCTGATGCTGGCATCGACGTAATCTTGTTGGCTGTGATCGAGGCCCTGCTGGGACTTTCGGCGGCTACCTTACTCCTTGGCCGAGAGTTTAATGAACTCATTAGCATCGTCTTTGCAAACAGTCGCTATTCGTTGATTTAGACAGCTCCGACCTATTTTACTGTAATAGATTTCATAAATTTTATCTAGATAGTTAACTCCCAATATTCTGAATTATAACACTATACATTCCTATGTAAAAACACAAAATAATAAAAATTACATCTATTGTAACGTGAAACTCCGATAACATACAACATCTAAAGCTTTACAAATTGAAGACAATCTCACACATTACTAATTTATTTACTCAAACGTGTTTTAATGACAAAGTCATCGTCATCCTCATCAGTTAGTATTGATACTACAAACTCCAACTTACAACTAAAGAGTTTTAGTGAATTAATAAATTAAATTAATAAATTAAATCACAGAAAAAATAAATTAGAGTAAATAAAATGATACTTTATGAGTTTTATTTTTTACTTTTTTTAGTTTTACTTTTATTTGTTTTTAACATAACTTCACAATTTAAGCTCAAAGAATAGTCGGTATCTAAAGCTTTACCGAGCTTTACAGAGCTATTATAGCTTCCAAATAGCTCTAAATTCATTTGCTTTTTAAATGTTTAGATTTAAACTTATTTTTTCAATTAAAATGTTTTATTAAAAAGTTCAATGCCGAAGCGAAGAAGCAACGACGTCCAATTTATTTCTCTATTTTTAAACCTTCTTTTATACTTTATATTATAATAAAATAATAATATTATATTTATTTTAAATAATATGGAAGATTTAATCTTCACTAATGATCGGAGAATTTATTAATTTTATAATAAGGGCATTTGTTGTTTTTGTTGTGTTATATTCGTATACTTTGCAGGATAAAGATGTAGCCCTACGGTTCTATGTTCTCGTATATTAAGGGACTTAATATTTCGTCATTTTGACAAGAAAAATAATAAAAATTATCATGTAACACCAAAATGTATTATATAGTTAAAATTATAAAATAAAAACAAATTTATAAACTGTAAAACCTAGTATTGAAACATGAATATCTTTAAGATCTGATTTTGTTAACTGTTGACTATATATTATGATTTAATTTGCTTAGATATTTAAGTAAGTGAAAAAACTAATAATAGCTTTGAAATAAAAATTTTCAAAAAGAAGATATTTTGAAAGAAACAATCAGATGAAGTATTATATTTTTGCCCATAAAATAAGTAAGCAGAAAATGGTTTTACTTTTTGTAATTAAAAGTAGCAGGTAAAATCAGGTGTAAGTAATCGTTTAATCTTTTCCTGCTTAAAGGGATTTTCAAGAACCTCTTTGTTACTAATTTTTATCTCTATGCGAATGCATCCATACAGTTTAATACAATTGATCAAGTATGCAGTGTGAATTCTCGTAGAATATAACTAGGTAATTGCAGTCAGCTGTTTGCTACCAATACCTTAACTGACAGGAAGTCAGCTGTTTTACTGAAACGAAATCAGTTAGCTCTTGGCTGCCACACAAATTAATGGACTTTCTCGTGACGAATAACTATTTGAGACGTTGAAATGCAAAACACGTCTCTAAAACCGCGTTAAACTGAACACCACTCCGGAGCCCATTCTGGTATTTCCTGCAGCTGCTAAGGACATTGCTAAGTTCCTACATTGCGTCTCAAGGATGAAATTTCCTAATTAGAGTACATTTTGCTTCAACTCTTTACCCAAAGGGGACTTGGAGTTAGGCGTGCATCTTTATAGAGTAAGTCATCCAATGTTATACATGCGTAAGTAGAACTTACTTTTATAGATTTTTTTTAATTGTCAGTTATATATTTTTAAAACGCAAAATACACAGTTGAGACAATCAATACAGTTATATTATTTAAAATTCGTTTTCACTCTTATATTTAATTCTAGTTTTAAAAAAATTGAATTTCCAGCTGCAGAAAATTTTGCTTTCGACCATTTAATTCCTATTTCGATTTATTACGAATAATTTTTAATGTTTTAATTTATAAAACAAAACTTGCGAACAAATAAAACGGAAATTAATTAAAACTTACATTTAAAGATTCCATGACAGTTTCTTATAATTCTATTATATTTTCATGTATTTGATTATAAATAATGGCTTTCTATATATTTCGTAAGAATGTTGTAGTAAACTTTATATATTCACTATATTCTCTTGACAGCATCTGTTATCAGTAGCATGCAAGATATTTTAATGGGCTAATTTCATCTTTTTACATTGAAGTGCTTAACTTTTGGTTTTATAATTACAATTATAGCTGTGGTGTTGTTATTGTTTTTTAGTATGTGAATTTGTATATTGTTTAAAATTTTACTTTGTTGTTTAATATTTATGGGCTTCTGAGGAGGTTTCATAGGTGAATCGAAACCTTTTATTTACGAAGCAATTGTTTAAGAAACTATTTCTGAGGTCTAGTATTTTGTTAATAATTCTTCGTTATAAAACCTGTTTAATTTATAATAAAATATTCCCATTTGAGTTTATAAAAATGTAACAAGAGAACTATCAGCTATTATATGAATCTTGTTATATATATATATATATATATATATATATATATATATATATATATATATACAATTATTATTACAGAAAATGTTTTAAATTAATTCATATTAATAATTTTATAAACATTTCGTAATATTAAAACGTGACTAATCTGAATGTTTCACCAAACAATCATTGTCAGCATCCTTCAGAGCTAATTAACCTGTTGAGTTAAAACGCAATGCTATATATAACAAATATTTGAATGAAACATCTAGTCTGGCCAACCTATTTAAATGTAGAATAGATGTTTTTCACAATACTTCTTTAACAATTGAAATATTTCTGTTTATAGAATATAAAATGCTAGTAACACTTGCACGCTATGGATCTCTAATTGTATGACCTAATGAAAGGCGTGATTACCCTTTTATTAATGTTTAAAATTAAAAACTGCTAAAGGAGAATGTTTACCGTAAAGGTATTAATCTTTTTTATGACTTGATAAAGATTAAAAATGTCTTATTTTTCTTCTTTCTATTGGCTCACAGTCTAACATTTTAGCTGGAGCTATAAGCCATTCTAATAATTCCGGCTTATAGTAGCAATCTTGTTTAACTAGATGATTTTGAAATTAAAGTCATTTTAAAAATTATCAAATAATTTTTACAATCACAATTAATAACAAACTATATTGTTGTTTTGTTAAATAAATAAAACCTCTAACCACACAACTTTTTATTTATTTATTTGTAGTTAAAAGTGTGGTTAAACTTTTATTTGTGGTTAAGAGTTTTTATTTATTCATTCAATTCCTTCTATTAGATCATACTTTCTTTATATATATATATATATATATATATATATATATATATATATATATATATATATATATATCGTTCAAATTTTCAATCGTTACAATCGTTAGTAAAAATACTTTTTATACATTTACTAACTTTAATTAAATTTTTTTTAACTTGACTTGAAAGACACTTTATGTTAATACAGTTTTTGCAAATATTAATCCATTAATTAAATTTAATGAATTAATTAGAGTTTATTGGTGAGAAAACCTTTTCCAAAAAGGGGAAGGCATGCAGTTATTTCGTCCCTTTTGGCTTAAAATAAGTTATAACATATGATTTCATAAAACAGCTGATTTTATGTTATAGGTTATGTAGTAGAACAGCTGTTTTAACGCATAGATAAAGAATTTAAACAATTTACAAAATATGTTCTGTAACAATCTGATCCTTGCACAGTCTGGATCCTTGCAGTTAAGCACAAGTTATCAACAAGGTCAATCCGCAAAGTTGATTGACCAGCTCGCAATGTGCGATCATTCTATAATTGTACCTTGATGAACTTGAAACATAACCTCGATGTTGCCTCGTAAAATATCCTTTCCGAGTTACAATTTATGTCATACTTGTTCAAGAAAACTATTTCCTAGAATGCCTTACTGAATCAACGGTTCTTCAGTAAAAGTAACAACTATTTCAGTATTCGGGGTACGTGGTGTTTGTCGTAAAAATAAAATTTGTTTCAATGGTTCTTGTTGAGTTATTGGAGGTACAAGAGGTGACAACTAACGTGATGTAATTGATACGTTTACTATTGAAAGTGGCAGACTTGTTTCTCTCCTGCGATTGGTAGACCTGCAACTGAATGTTTGTATAAGCTGTTTGCTTTGCTAATGAGCACAGATTTGCTTCAATAATGAGTGGAGCAATTTATTTTAAAAGTGTTTTTTTCCAAAATGTTAACACTTTAAAAACTGAGCTATTTGTAAACACCCAAACCTAAATATGCAATAGAAATAGAAATGGTTACAACAAACTGAGCTACTTTTAAACACCTAAACCTAAATATGCAATCGAAATATAAATGTTTACAACATGTTAAAAACTGAACTATTTGTAAAGACAAAAGCCTAAATATGCAATCGAAATATAAATGTTTACAACATGTTTAAAACCAAGCTATTTTTAAACACAAAAGCCTAAATATGCAATCGAAATATAAACGTTTACAACTTGTTAAAAACTGAGCTATTTGTAAACTCAAAAGCCTAAAAATGCAATCGAAATATAAATGTTTACAATATTAAAAACCTAACTATTTTTATACTGGAAAGTCTAAATATATTCAATCGAAATATAAATGTTTGCAACATGTTAAAAACTGACATATTTGTAAACTCGAAAGCCTGATTATGCAATCAAAATATAAATGTTTACAACATGTTAAAAACTGAACTGTTTGTATAGACAAAAGCCTAAATTTGCAATCGAAATATAAATGTTTACAATATTAAAAACTTAACTATTTTTATACTGGAAAGCCTAAATATATTCAATCGAAATATAAATGTTTGCAACATGTTAAAAACTGAGATATGTGTAAACTCGAAAGTATGATTATGCAATCAAAATATAAATATTTACAACATGTTAAAAACTGAACTGTTTGTAAAGACAAAAGCCTAAATATGCAATCGAAATATAAATGTTTACAATATTAAAAACTTAACTATTTTTATACTGGAAAGCCTAAATATATTCAATCGAAATATAAATGTTTGCAACATGTTAAAAACTGAGATATGTGTAAACTCGAAAGTATGATTATGCAATCAAAATATAAATGTTTACAACATGTTAAAAACTGAACTGTTTGTAAAGACAAAAGCCTAAATATGCAATCGAAATATAAATGTTTACAACATGTTTAAAACCAAGCTATTTTTAAACACAAAAGCCTAAATATGCAATCGAAATATAAATGTTTGCAACATGTTAAAAACTGAGCTATTTGTAAAGACAAAAGCCTAAATATGCAATCGAAATATAAACGTTTACAACATGTTAAAAACTGAGCTATTTGTAAACTCAAAAGCCTAAAAATGCAATCGAAATATAAATGTTTACAATATTAAAAACTTAACTATTTTTATACTGGAAAGCCTAAATATATTCAATCGAACTATAAATGTTTGCAACATGTTAAAAACTGAGATATTTGTAAACTCGAAAGCCTGATTATGCAATCAAAATATAAATGTTTACAGGTTTGCCTAACTTATAGCAAGATAGAATTAAGCTATTGCCTCCTGTTATGTGATTTATTAAAATAAAAAGTAGATTACTGTTTCTTATGTTTTAAAACTTGCACTCTACGTTTTTAGAGTCAAATCTTTTCCCCAAATTCTCTCCAACATAGTATGTAAAGCTGTGCATATTTAATCGGGAATATTTTTTAATCAGAAGGAAAGGATTTTCCAAGTAACTGAAATTCCTGCCAAGTACTGTACACGGGGCTTCCGGGTAGTTGCTGCTAGCCCTCATTCTGTTAAACGTTTATACAGGGCGATGAGATTAGTTGTAGGGTTATACATACTTTATAAATGTTATTAAGAAAGCATAGTAACTACCCTTCCCATCTGTCACGGTTTGCCAACCATATACACATGGCCTGGGTGAAATAGCAACTGTTTCAGTGCATCATAACGAGCCAGTTTTTTTTGACCTATAAATGCGTCATGCCTATAGATTTCTCCGACTCACTTCTGCCGATTCTAGTAAACAAACAATTTCTCTTCTTTTCAATTGGTTTCATTATTTACTTTTATCTTTTTTCTGACTTCATTATCTTAAAAAGTATTAAGTACGTAAACAACAGATAAAAACACCCTATTAACAAACTCTTTAAACACACACACACACACGCACAAAGAAGGTGTGTCTTTATACGCGTCTGGTGTGCGTGTGTGTGTGTGTGTGTCTGTGTGCTTGTGTGTGTGTGTGTGTGTGTGTGTGTGTGTGTGCGTGTGTGTGTGTGTGTCTGTGTGTGTGTGTGTGTATGTGTGTGTGTGTGTGTGTGTGTGTGTATATATGTGTGTGTGTGTGTGTGTGTCTGTGTGCGCACACACATACGCACGCACGCACGCAAGCACTCACGCACGCACGCACACACACACACACACACACACACACACACACACAGACACACACACACACACACACATACACACATATATATATATATATATATATATATATATATATATATATATATAATATATATATAGAGAATGTATGCCTATATAAAAATTTAAAAAATGCTTGACGCCTATAAATGTACCGTGTGTTGTATGTTACTTGACCCCATAGTTTGTCTTAATAAATCGCTCTCAGACCTAATTGTACAGGTTTACAGGTCTGGAGGCAGCTTCCTATGTCTTTCATCCGGTTTCCAGTTACAAAGTCATTGGAATACATTTGTTCATTGGATCTAATGCAAGTACTTCCACGTGTAGGCCTATTTTGAAACTGGGTAATTTAAAAACGCTTATTTCAAATTGGCGAAGATCTGTAGAGGTAAACAAATTATTATGAAAGTGTGCAGTGGTTGCGATAATATTCCGGATTGCATATGGTTTGATAAACGACAAATTTCTATATTCTCAATCTGTTTCTATAGAAATTACATAATACAGAAATTAGAAGTATTTTCCAGGAAAAGGTATATATATATATATATATATATATATATATATATATATATATATATATATATACCTTTTCCTGGAAAATACTTCTAATTTCTGTATTATGTAATTTCTATAGAAACAGATTGAGAATATAGAAATTTGTCGTTTATCAAACCATATGCAATCCGGAATATTATCGCAACCACTGCACACTTTCATAATAATTTGTTTACCTCTACAGATCTTCGCCAATTTGAAATAAGCGTTTTTAAATTACCCAGTTTCAAAATAGGCCTACACGTGGAAGTACTTGCATTAGATCCAATGAACAAATGTATTCCAATGACTTTATAACTGGAAACCGGATGAAAGACATAGGAAGCTGCCTCCAGACCTGTAAACCTGTATCGAAGGTTTGTCGCCACAGCCATTCATAGGAGGCCAACCAGCATAGGATGCCAGTTGTACGACTTGACCTATAAAAACTGAGGCTCTTGCAAATTTACCAGATCTAGGCCACGTATTCGTACATCTAACCACAGCCTTATAAACCCTGCATTCAATAGTTAGTAATTTTGTTTTAAATTTATTTTTCTATTCCGGGTATCATAGCTATAAACTAAATAAAAACAGATGAAAATTCTAAGTTCTGCGTTGAGCAAAGTTGTAAATATACAAACACAACGTCTGTCGAGCAGTCGACTCATTAAATGGACAAACGTTCCGACGTAACATATTTCTCAGACTTATTACACCTCGCGTATAGTTACTGACTGCTTCACACGACAATTTTAGTTACTAATTTCTATTTCCTTTTGTTTCGAAACTACAAAACTTGCCATGTTAATCTTTTACAAAATCAATGCCAAATTCACACCGTACTATGTTTTCAGTCTCTTTTTATAAATGTTATAGTAAATTGTATTTTGGTCACAAAATATGTATTTTCTGCTTCAATGTAGCCTACCTAATTTTTAATGGATATATCACACAAATAACCTTGGACTCAGGTTGGAAAACGCAAAAAATTACCTATTGCTCAAATTTAGCTGCCTAAAATAATCATTTAAAAATGAGCTATAGGCAAACTTTGCTAGCCTAAAATATTCATTAGAAAATGAGCTGTTTAATAATTTTTTCCCGTCTAAAATAGGCATTAGAAAATACGCTATTTGCTAAATTTGCCTCCCTAAAGTTGTAGTTAGGAAATGAGCTATAGGCAAACTTTGCCTGCTAAAATATCCATTAGGGAATGAGCCATTTGCTAAACTTTGCTTGCCTAAAATAATCATTAGCAAATGTTCTATTGCTAAAGTTTGTTTGCCTAAAATCGTCATTAAAATATGAGCTATTTGATAAAATATGCTTGAATAAAATTAGCAAATGAAATGCTACATAATAAATTTCTTTCATTTTTAAACGAATTTTCTGTTTTGTACCAACAATTCCCCGTAACGGCTATTTACAAAAACTACTATGGCACGTGATCCTGCGAAATATTCCACTATGTTGTCTGGAAGCTTAGATAAATGTTATGGGAACGGTTGCAGCAATTATGCATCGAATGTAGAGCGTATTAGAGAAAGGAAAAAACTATCTAGAAATAATTGTTTGTATAAGAAATGTTTGCCTTCTAAGGTAGTAATACACTACTGTACCACCAAGGACCAAGAACAAAGGTTGAAGCACGAGGTCTATTTTAACTCAATACTCTTGAAGTACACATATTATGTTTACTTGACTGTACAATTTGTAAGTTTAAGCGGACAAAATAGTTTTGCGAAAAGGTATATTGTCACGAGTATCTACTTCAACAAGTGCTTTTAGATATTTGTAGTATTATGGTGTTACGAGAGATTAATAAATATGTAGTAACACTGATGGCTAAATAATAGCGGTGACATTTATAGCACCTTCCCAACGGTTGGGACCAATAGCACCTTCCCAACGGTTGGGACCAATAGCACCTTCCCAACGGTTGGGACAAATAGCACCTTCTCAACGGTTGGGACCAATAGCACCTTCCCAACGGTTGGGACCAATAGCACCTTCCCAACGGTTGGGACCAATAGCACCTTCCCAACGGTTGGGACCAATAGCACCTTCCCAACGGTTGGGACCAATAGCACCTTCCCAACGGTTGGGACCAATAGCACCTTCCCAACGGTTGGGACCAATAGCACCTTCCCAACGGTTGGATTTTCCGTTTCAAGAGTGCCTCTTGTAGTTAGTTTAGGCGGTCCGTTATCAATTCAAGGTTACCTAAGGGCCGAATCTTTACCTAGGAACAGCCAAAGCTCATCCTGACCCTAACCCTTGTAAGCTACAGATACCAAAACGTAAATATATAGAATTACCTCTATTTCACTCGGGCTGTCTTGGCCATCCTACACAAAATCTTCATCAGATTAGAACCTATAGAAAACTAATGTCAAGGCTGTTTTATCAGCCCAATATGATATTCAGTCAAAGAGCCTAGTTTAATCATCATTATCAAGATATTTTAAAGAATTATACAATTTCTCAACAGGTTCTTGTATATATTTTACGCCTCGGCGGTTTGTAACAAGTAAATTATCTATTACAAGCCGTGATTGCTGAAATTTCAGACTCTATAAAATCGTTTACTTCCTGGTGCCCATTGTGTCTTGTTGACATTTTTAACGATATGAATGCAACAAATTCAAGGATAGTTTCAATGGCGTGCATGTATCTTACTTTACACATTCAACCCATTATTTGAAAACACAATGAGTCAGATTGGATTAGATGATGAGAGCGAGTTTATTCAGTAGATGCAGTGCTCAATTTAATTTATTATCTGTTGTAGGTTATCTCTCTTACTGTTACTGTAATAGATATTTTATTTTCTACAACATTTAACTATTGTTTAAATAATGGTTTCATTATATCTGTTTGTATATATTCGACTACACTTTTCTGCTTTTCCTAATATTACAAACTTTTTCTTTGTTCAGGCGTTTCAGAATAACTCATTTTCAAAACTTAAATAGTACTTAGATGAGTACTTTTTTATCGTCATTTTTTAATAATTACCAATACTTTTAAGGTAATAGATAAATGCTTGAAACATAACAGATGTTGAGAGCCATTGATCGACGTCATAGATATCAACGGGTATCGGAACAGGTAACCAAGTACAATAAATGAGCGAAAGACATTATAAATAACGCAATCTTGAAACGAATGTGTGTGTGTTTGTTTGTGTGTGTGTGTGTGTGTGTGTGTTTGAGTGAGTGTGTGTGTGTGTGTGTGTGTGTGTGTGTGTTTGTTTGTGTGTGTGTGTGTGTGTGTGTGTTTGAGTGAGTGTGTGTGTGTGTGTGTGTGAATGTTTGTGTTTGGTGTGGTGTGTGTGTGTGTGTGTGTGTGTGTGTGTGTGTGTGTGTGTGTGTGTGTGTGTGTGTGTGAATGTTTGTGTTTGGTGTGTGGTGTGTGTGTGTGTGTGTGTATGTGTTTGTATGTGTGTTTTTATGTTTGTATGGATGTGTTTGTTTTATGTTTGTGTATGTATATGTGTGTGTGTGTGTGTGTGTGTGTGTGTGTGTGTGTGTGTGTGTGTGTGTGTTTGGTGTGTGTGTGTGTGTGTGTGTGTGTGTGTTTGTGTGTGTGTGTATGTGTGTGTGTTTGTGTGGTTGTGTGTGTGTTTGTGTGGTTGTGTGTGTGTGTGTGTGTGTGTGTGTGTGTGTGTGTGTGTGTGTGTGTGTGTGTGTGTGTGTGTGTGTGTGTGTGTGTGCGCGTGAGTGAGTGAGTGTGTGTGTGTGTGTGTGTGTGTGTGTGTGTGTGTGTGTGTGTGTGTGTGTGTGTGTGTGTGTGTGTGTGTGTGTGTGTGTGTGTGTGTGTGTGTGTGTGTGTGTATCACAGACAAACAATAAATCAATCAAAAAGTTAACATTTTACCTTGAAATCAAGATGCGAAATATATACAGTAAATTTAACTAATTTATTTTAATAATTCAATTTTCTGATCGATTTTTTGCCCATTCCCTATAAAAGCATAAAAAAAATAACAATAAAACTTCTTTTAATAACCTGTTTTTATTTCAAAATTACCTAAAAACTATTAAATAATATTTTACTGCTACTTGGAAACATTAATATTGTTTATGACTAAAACGAAACGCATGGCTGACTTTCTTGTTCAGTTGTGTAGCTAATTGCTCTCAATCAATGTTTCTTTAAATTTGAAATCAACCAAGTTTAAAAGTAAATTATTTTCTTCTTACCAAAGTTTTAGCTCTAGTTTAAGCGATTCCAATAATACTTATAACAGCAATCACGTTTTGTTTTAGATAATTTTAAAATTAGATGTTTTAAAAATCATAAAATTAATTTTTATAATGATAAATAATAACAAACTATATTGTTTTATTTTTGTAAAATAGACGAAACCTCTAACGTCCAAAACGTTTTATTAGAACAAACATTTATTTGTGGTTAGAGGTTTTCATTGAGATTAAGGGTGTTTTTAATCATCCCTACTATTAGTCCACACTCTCTATATATCTTGTTCAAATTTTTAATCGTTAATAAAATATTTTTTACTTATCCACTCAAGTTCAAATACATTTTTTAAATCTCTAGTTGACGACACTTGATTTTATTACAGTTTTTTCAAATATTCATTAATTAAATTTAATGAATGCATTTAAGTATTAAATGGGAGAAACCCTTTTCACAAGAGGGGCAAGATATTCAATATAGTTATTTCATCCCATTTGACTTAAATAAGTGATAGTATATTATTTCATAAATCAGCTGATTTTATGTTATAGGTTATGTGGTAGGACAGCTTTTTTAACGCATAGATTATCTTACTTTATTTATATTGATTGTAATTATATAATAATAAGTAACTAAAATTAAAATAAAATCTTTTTGACCTAAGTAGGAATTGACTTGAACTTTTTGTTTATGTTTGTTTAATTTAACTGACAAGCTATGATTAGGTATTGACTAGTTTTGAATATTTAATTCAATAAATTAGTAACGTTTCTGATACCACAAGGAGATCTCTACGTGCATTATATCCGTGTCCCTTGCGTCAGTCCGGCCGTGTCTGAATTCACCGGTTTTGAGCTGCGAGCCCTTTAAAAGGCCAATTGCTCTCGTACTTTTACCGAGTGACGGATCACGTGACTTTTCTAAATGTGGTTAATGGTGTTTCGCAACTTCCTGTGCCCCACAATGCCAGCTAGACAATGATGGGCCGACTCCTAGTGGACAATTTGTGTCTGCGTGTCCTGAATAACTGCCCTGTGTCCTCTGCATCTTGACCTCATCTCAGCGCTTGTTCGTCCGAGCGAGATTATTTCAGAGCTGGCGAGCTGTAGCAAAGTTTTAGTGATACCAATGTCCGTTTGCATAGGTAGAAAAAATAAGATCAGAATATCGAGAGAGAAGAACGAGGAGTCTATTATTGTTTTACTTAATTCGAACAAGTAAATGTTTAAAGTCAATTCCTACTTTAGAGGTCTTTACAGGTCAATAAAGAAAAATTTTATTCTAGTTACTTTTTATTAAATAATTAACACTAACATAACTAAAGTAACATAACCTATGGGTTGAAACATCTGTTCCACCACATAACCTATAACATAAAATCAGCTGTTTTATGAAATCATATGTTACCACTTATTTTAAGCCGAATGGGAAGAAATAACTTTATTGCGTACCCTGTCCCTTTTGTGAAAAGTTTTTCTCTCTTATAAATACAGCGTTTCATTTTCTAATTTGTAAATTTGTGCTTAGCGATATTTTTTTAAAAAATATATAGCAATGAGTGAATGGTATTTCGTAAGCTTATGATTTTTTCTGCTATTCACGCTGTAATGCACTACAAAGGTACTCGTTGATTGGCTACAAGAGAGAGGAAATGTCTCATTTTACTTTTACAAAACCACTGCACTCGATAATACTTTTACTTCGTGTTCCCTTCACCGTATTAAAGTTTTTGTTATAATATTACTACAAAACTTTAATTTTGTTTAAATTAGCCAAAGTAGTATAGCCTAATATGTAAAATTATTTACAAAAAAATAATAATATTGCGCCTAACATAATCCCTTTGGTTCGATTGGTAAATGATTTATCATTATGAATAAGGTTGATCAACATACGTTATTGATATACTAATTAAAAACTTTGGTTGAATGAATTTATAAATCTGTAAATTATCGTCCGTAACTTATGATATAAAATATTTTCTAATACTGAATATAAAGTGACTTTCAAGTTAAAAGACATGTTATAACATTCTTTGAATTTTATAAATAATAAGTTATAAATAAATTGAAAAGTCTTTTAGAGTAAGTTTAATGATAAATACTTTTGGAGCGCTCAGGAATTTTTCGACGGAAGTAAAACTGTAGGTATGTGTTGTTAAAATGCGGCCATTAAAAAACGTTGCCCGTTTGTTTGTCGAAGGCGAAAGGACCGAGCGGAAGATTTCTGAGCCAAACAGGACCTACAAAGTAGTAGGTTAACGCTAACAGCTGTTTTCATCTTCACTTAGAGGTTGTTTCGAGGTTATGCTTTACCCATACGACAGCTGTTTTCATGTTCACTTAAAGGAAACTATGTTTATTCACACAACAGCTGTTTTTTTCATTATTTAGAGGTTGTTTGGAAGTTAAGTTTAAATCACACAACAGCTGTTTTTATCTTCATTTAGAGATTGTTTGGAAGTTACGTTTAAATCGCACAACAGCTGTTTTTATCTTAATTTAGAGATTGTTTGGAAGTTAAGTTTAATCACACAACAGCTGTTTTTATCTTCATTTAGAGGTTGTTTGGAAGTTACGTTTAAATCATACAACAGCTGTTTTATCTTCATTTAGAGATTGTTTGGAAGGTTACGTTTAAATCGTATAACACGTTTCCATCTTCATTTAGAGGTTGCTTAGAAGTTACGTTTAAAAGATACAACAGCGGTTTTTCTATTACTTTTAGGTTAGGCTGATTTTTCTATTGTACGTTACAGAATTAAAATTGTGTGATATATTTCAAATTCTTATTATTCCGCTTAATTAACCTTATTAATTAGAACAGATTTTTAGATAAAATTACTCCTGCCGTTTTAGGCGACCGACAGTAAATGGTCAATATAAACTAATTTTAAAACAATGAAACGAACAAGGCTTACATTAAAACTTTCGTGCATCCATGGAAATTGGTTTAGTCCAACATTCAGACCGGCAAGAATAGCGTTATTCAGGCCTACGGTAGCCACCCAGGAAATGCGAATAACGTCCCAATGATATAAATTTAATCTTTAAATATAATATTTAATTACTTCTATTATCTAGAACGCTCAAGTGGAAACAAGGATAGTTACACTGTATTGTGCCCGAAGATTTACTGATCTGTTTGCATTGCGACAAACTACTTGTTATTATAGTTCTGTGCTTAGATCGGAGAACTCGACGGGTCTGCTTGTCGCAGTGTGGTACAAACGTCGCTGGTCGCTGGACCTCGTTGCACAAAGTGTTGCAAGTCTGCAGTTCTGTGTAATCTGCGGAGACTCTCAGTTAATAAGACCTATATTTCTGTCGAAAGCGTTATTGGAATAATCTATAAGGTTTGGTATTCACAACGAAACTAACCCCTTCCATACTGACTATAATATTTCGTTCGGGATTCCATAGTTACTCGTGCCCTTGTGTGCTTCATAGTGGTCTCAGCCCTTAGAAAGTAACCCCCTCTATAGAAATTAGTTTCGAGCACTTCTCGCGTAGGAAGAGTAGCTAAAAAACGCTGTTCGCATTTGTCCCATTTCGGACGGACCCTAAAGCAAAATCCCCTACATTATTGCAATTGGACGGCGTTCTACATCACTAGACCAAACGCCAAAAATCCAGAATGTGCAGTATCTGCATTTTCAATATAATGACGCTCGGTCTAGTTTAACGCCTTTCAATTTACCGAATTCCCCAATATAAGATTTTAGTACAATAATATAGTCCAACAAAATTACATAGATTAAAGTATAGTTTGTTTTGTAACTTTATCACAGTTTGGATAATTGACGTTCGGATAATTGACGTTTGGGTAACTGACTTTCGAATAATCCAAGTTCAGATAATCCACGTACGGATAATTGACGTTCGGACAATTGACGTTCGGATAATTCACGTTCGGATAATCCCCGTTAGGATAATCCACGTTCGGATAATTGACGTTCGGACAATTGACGTTCGGATAATCCACATTCGGATAATGAACGTTAGGATAATTGAGGTTCGGACAATTGACGTTCGGATAATCCACGTTCGGATAATTGACGTTCGGACAATTGACGTTTGGATAATCTACGTTAGGATAGTTGCCGGATAATCCACGTTAGGATAGTTGCCGGATAATCCACGTTAGGATAGTTGACGGATAATCTACGTTAGGATAGTTGACGGATAATCCACGTTAGGATAGTTGACGGATATTCCATGTTAGGATAGTTGACGCACTGATAATTGACGTTCGGATAGTCAAATTTCGGATAATTGACGTACGGACAATTGACGTTCGGATAATCCACGTTCGGATAATCGACGCCCGATTGTATCTTACAAAACCACTCGCTTTTCAAGTATTTATTTTACATACAAGTTTTGCTTCTTACAAAATAGAAAATTCCTAATTTGAGACAACGTATGATGTAAACTTAACTAACCGAAATCAATGGATAAGAGATATATTCGCAGAGAAGGGTGACACGTGGCGTAGCTTCAAGAAATGTTGAGGCGTATGTAACTGAGATTTGCCTTTGTTCAGCAAGGAAATACAAACACGTGGAAAGTTCTCGCGTAATTGCCCCTTCCTGGCAAGTCTTATCTCGCCGTATTGTTCTCCGCGGGGTAATTATTTTGCAGCCAAGCGAGTTTCACTTAAATTTCATGTAAAATAGGATGTCACTTGAAACTAGAAGATAGTGTTAATAATAAAATATTCTTAGTGTCCAGTATTAACATCCATAATGAGTAGCATGCTTCTGATGGTGGAACTACTACAAGGGAAATCTATTTGCAATCATTTTATACATTTTTACTGTTTATATTATCAATATTTATCGTGCATAAGAAAAGAACTATTGAAAACATTTTAAAGTATTACATTATTTTCTAAAACCGTCCCTAACCGCGGTTGAAAGTAACAAAGAAGTTAAACACAAAAGAAAACAATTCAAGTGAAATTGTGAGATATTTTTAGAAAAGTAAACATTTTTTATAGCTCGAGAACTATGACGTCATTAGAAGCAAGTTGTAAAAACTGCATTAAATGAATAATGGCTTGTGATCTGTTCCTACGAAAATCATTAAGTTTATAGGGATAGAAAAAAATACCTTTATTCGTTGCTGAGAGTATCTAAGAAAATGTAAAGTATTTTTCAATGGGCGTATTTATTTTAGTGTGCACAAGAAATGATTCTCTTGAGCTAATGAGCAAAATCATTTCTTTAGCTATCTAATTTCGAAGCTGTTATTAATTTGAAGCTGTTTACAGTATTCTTCGCGGATGGTCAGGAATACTGTAGGAGGAACATGAGGCAGCAGACGTAATTAAAATTCCAAAATGTGATTATCTAATAGTAGACAAAGAGGAGATTTGCAATCTTAGCTTAGAAAAGAACAAAATTAAGGGGGGTAGAAACGAGCAAATATCTCGAAGCAATCTTTAATAAGAAAAGCAACAGTGAGGATGACACTAAGAAAAGAATAAACAAAGGCATAGGAGTGACGCCAGCCTTGACCTTTCTCTATGGCAAAAGGCAATCACGAGAGAAACACAGTTATAAAAGTATTGTTCAGAGGTGTGGGATGAAACCAAAGCTAATGGTAACAACACTAGTCAGGAAACTCCTAAACCTGACTAGATCAGGGAGGTAAGTACAATATACCTTAATGTAGCGGTGCTTCGGGCAGTTTAAACCCGCTCCCAAAGTAACAAACTAATGATGATGGAAATGGACTGTTTATGATGAAGCTGTGGTAAATTGAGACTTGAAAGGGTCTGAAATAAAAAAATACGTAAACGGAAATGGATAAAAATATAAAGGTCGAGATAGAAAGAAGACAGCATGGTTTGGAGATGCTATGAGAATGGCAGAAGACACGAGGCCCCTAAAGGTACTAGAGTGGATTCGGCCTGAGAAAACAAAGATAGGAGGGCCACAAAGAAGTTGGCGAGATGGCATCGGCGAAGCAATTACTGCAAGAAACTTCAACGTATGAAACATGAAAGTGGAAATTGGGGACGGAGAGGCGATGACAGCTGTAATATATGCGTTATATATATATGTGTGTGTCTGTGTTTGTTTATGTATGTGTGTGTGTGTGTGTGTGTGTGTGTGTGTGTGTGTGTGTGTATGTGTGTGTGTGTGTGTGTGTGTGTGTGTGTGTGTGTATGTGTGTGTGTGTGTGTGTGTGTGTGTGTGTGTGTGTGTGTGTGTGTGTGTGTGTGTGTGTGTGTGTGTGTGTGT
>JBAIZL010000404.1:180000-255000 GCA_036971475.1 Prosapia bicincta
AATTATTACATGAATAACTACAGTGTTGTAATAACTGGGAAATCAGTTATATCCTTATGTACATTTCGATTGCAAAATTAATCATCTTCACAAGTAATTATTACATGAATAACTACAGTGTTGTAATAACTGGGAAATCAGTTATATCCTTATGTACATTTCGATTGCAAAATTAATCATCTTCACAAGTAATTATTACATGAATAACTACAGTGTTGTAATAACTGGGAAATCAGTTACTAATTGGGAAACTACAGTTGTTTGACTGGAGACGAAAACCCTTTTTCAGCGTAACTTTAACTTATAAAGTTTTTAATAAATTGACCCCACTCGGAACTAAAAGAAGTTATCTTATTAAGTAAATGCATTTTTAAAATATAAAATTTTGCAAACATGATTTTGCAAATGAGTTCTTTTCATTTTTGTTGCTTGCAAGTTTCATACGTTGTGGTAAGGTTAATTGAAAATTTTATGCATTAGATTTAAAAGTTGTGTACTAAATAATTATTACAACCGATGTAAGATTTAAGAGTAGGCTACAACTTATAGTAAGAACTAGCCCATATTGTTCTTAAATAATTTTTAAAAAGAATAAAATTATGTTTAGATTACATAAAGTTCAATAAAAAAAAGAGCTCAAAACTAACTTAACTTTTAATAATATTTAAAGAAGAAATAATAAAATATGTTTATAAACATTTTATTTGGATAGTGACAAAAGATTATTTTAAAAAAAGTTGTAGTAAATAATTAAATAAATAAATTTCAAAACAAATTTTTTTAATGTTTTTTTATATCATAGGAGTTGTTTTGATTAAATTTTTCATACAAATATTTTTTGTTACAGGAAGTGTGTACGTGGAGAAAATGGTCTGATGAAGTCAACAGTAGTTTTCGTCATAAAACAATAACATTTATTCACGCGTCATCAATTTTTTATTCAAACAATAAACAGGCGATGACTTAACGGGACGATATTGGAAGTATAACAAGTGGCTTGTGAATTAAAATGTGTCTCAAACGAGTGAATACATCGATACAAATTTGTGCCGATAGGAAATGATCGACGACTGTAAACAAAAGACATTTTTCTGTACTCGTTTCTCTCAAATAAAGCAACATCATGCGGTATCTAGACCTGTTCTTCCGGCGGATTACTACAGACTTCCGGCAAAAGGAACTGTTACCACTCAAGCTTCTGTTTTTTGTCCATGCTTCAAGTAAGTACAAGGAAGCCAATGCATTATTCACAACCGATATATTATAACTTTATTAACCTTTTTGGATTGCTATAATTGATTGATCCTCAAACTTTACAGCTTAAATCCAAGCATGTGTATTTTTCTACTATTCAGTCTCCTTCTATATACCTAGATCAAATTTTCAATCGTTAATCAAACTTTTTTATTCATCCACTGAAGTACAAATATTTTGTTTAATTTGTCGTGAATGAAACTTGATGTCAATAGAGTTTTTCAAATATTAATCCATTAATTAAATTTAATAAATTATTTTAGTTTTATATGGGAGAAAAACGTTTCACAAAAGAGGCAAGGTATGCAATACAGTTATTTCGTCCCATTTGGCTTAAAACAAGTGATAACATGTAATTTCATGAAACAGCTGATTTTATGTTATAGGTTATGTTGTAGAACAGCTGTTTTAACGCATAGGTTATGGTAATTTATTTATATTAATTGTAATTATTTAATAAAAAGTAACTAAAAGTCATTTTTTAACTGACCTCAGTAGAAATTGACTTTAAAAATTTTTAGTTTATATTACAGTTGATTATACTCGTATGTTATAGGTTATGTGGTAGAACAGCTGTTTTAACGCATAGATTATGTTACTTTATTTATATTAATTGTAATTATTTAGTAAGGAGTGACTGAAATAAAATATTTCTTTGTCGACCTAAGTAGCAATTGACTTTGTATAAAATAACGCTTAAGGGATGTTGCTTATGGACTTGCATAGATAGCGATATCGATAATAGTAAGTGGAGCGTTAAAGTAGCAACACACGCCTTGGTAGAGCGTTTAGTTGGCCGTACTCAGTGTTTGTCCAGTAGTATGTTTGCGCGCGAGTGCGTTTATACAAAAATAATATTTATATGTTTCCATCATCTAGGGCGCAATTCCTAGGCACGCTTAGGAACCTAACCTATCTCTCCTTATAAACCCAAGTAATAAAGTATGAATAAAAAAGGCGATAAAAATTTATATTAACAGAGGGTAAAAACTAGGTTGAATTTCAAGTTGGTTTTAAAAACATTTTTATAACCTAGATTTAAAACTTGCGCTAATACGACCACGTTATACAGACTACCCTTTTATGAAAAATATTTCTCTTTTTGTTATTTTTTTCTTGAACTATTGTGTTAGAACCGTCCGGGTTCTAGTAGTAGCTTTTGTTTCCGTCTAGCCACACCTGGATGCTTAATATAGTAGCGCGATGGCTATCTGTCCCCATTGAAGGGTTAGGCAGAAAATGGCTACCTTTTGTATCGTTTTTCTTTTGTATTACCGCCAAACCGCCGATAAACGAGGCAAAAGGTTTCATTAGGCGCCCCCGAGGGCAGCACACTACGATCTCCGTTTATAATCAGCTGTTCTCTACGTACTTGATTTTTCCGGTCTTTTTAAATTGCAAAAGCAAGTCAAGTATTGGAGTCGCATAAGAAATGCCAAAGGGTGCGTGTACCTCCAGCTACGGATGTAACCCTTATATCTCAATACGACGACACAAAAGGTAAAGCTTTCAATATTTTAAATTTACGGATATAACCTCTACTGTAATTATGCGCACCGGGCACGGCCCGAGGAAGGCTATTTGTTAAAATTTCCTTCGTGGGGTGGTACATTCTAAATTTTATTTTGGGGCATAAGTTATTTAGACTTCATACGGCGGTGAGACAAAATTAGTAGCAGAGCGTGGCTCGCTCTGCCTTCGACACGCGTGGAGTGAGAGTCTAGTAGCTCCCTTTTTAAACAATACTTCAACACCTAAGACATATTATAATTATGATGACTATCGTAATATATAACATAATGATAACATAATAACAAAAACAGGATATATACATATGCGAGCACATACAATATCGAATAAACAAAATAATAATAGATAGGCGCATCTAATAGATCTAGTACGCTGAACAACGGCGCGTCCACCAAATGTTCGGGACTAAACTACATTTCCGTATACACATCTTTTTGATCTCTGGGGTGAAGTAAAGTTTTAACTGTCCATCACGGGATTTTTTCCCACAGGCATAGTACATCCGAGGGCCTGCAAATAACACGTTGGGGTCGATCTGACAGGGTTTTGTTTACTGCGGACACGAGCATTATATTCAATGTTGCTCCCTAGCGTACACATTTTGTCTAAGTCTGCGAAATTAGTAGGGAGTACGGCAAAATTTAAACAGTTCCTACGGCAGTGTGACACTTTTAATTCAAGGGGAACTGCATACCCATTGAAGTTGAACGTCGTTCAAATCTTTTAAATACAGCACCGATAAAGTACAGGTTTTCCTATTCTGGCGTGAAAGTCTTCCTCAGGATATCACGGTGTTCGTTTTACGGTTTGCTCTAGACAAGTTATCTATTATAGACGTAGATTAAACTATGAACAGTCCTTACCCAGACACATCTTCCGGACAAGATGGCGTCGACGAACTATTGCGAATAATCTAATGACTATTGCCAAATCCCGGTTCACAGCCAGATACGGTGTAATAAAATCACGAATAAATCACAAGTGAATATAATTTATACAACGGAGTAACTTATATACATAATTCAAAAGGATATTTGTAAACACTCATTTCGATATGCTGTAGAACTGGGTTCTCAAACTTTAGGGGCTGAACTGAAGAGTGTATGAAGGGATGTATGAGAGTATGAAAGCGCCTACTACGAGAAGAGTGTATCAGCGGGTAGACTGATGTGACATGTGCGTACTGAACCACGTCATTGTTTAGTCTTGATAGACCCTAGTCATTGAGAACTGTGTCTGTATACAAGAATAACAACTCTAGCGTATAGGTAAGAGTTTATTTATTATATAGTTATTTTCTCTATTTTATTGTGAAAACTAAATGATGGGGGAGCGCCAGCTGAAATATAGAGGGTTGCAGAGCCTGAAAGATTAAGAACCACAGCAATAGAACACTTTAACTAGCCAATACTTATATATACATACTACTTAACATCGGATTTAACGGAAATGGGTATAAAGAAAAACTGTAGATAAATTAAACGTTATGTAAAAAAAATTTATAATAATACTAATAAAAATATTAACATAGCACAAGAAAAAATGGGCAATTTTAATAATATAGGCAATGAAATGAAACACATAACTAAAATATTCACTGGTAAAAATAGAATTATAGCATATATAAACTTAATAATTCATAATGAAAATAATATGCACGATAAAAGTGAAATTTATAAAGCAAAAAGTGTGACGATTGGCATACATATCTGAAGGACAGATGCAAGAACACCTTAACGCATGTATAAGGCCACATAAATAGAAATCAAATTTGGCCATGCACTCAATTTAAAAGATAACAAATTCCCCAATTTAAAAAAAAATTACTTCCATTAAATATGAAAAAGAGAGCAAAACGAATGTAAAATACGAATATATAAATATAGAAATTTGTAAATATAACACAAAAATTACCTAATTGAAAAATAAATGTAAATTAAAAGTTAACACAATATACTATATAAAGTTGAATTGTAAAGTCAATTGTAACGTACACAAGGGCTTAAATGAAAAAATGTCTTTGTGGTTAAGAGATCATATTTATTTAAGTTAATACCACGCCACCGTTGCTTGGATTTGTTTTATCTGGGATTCACTATAAGGTAGAATATTTCAAGTATAATCAGAAAATACATTATAAACCCATCATTATTTTACCTTATCAAATGTTTCAATATTTTTACTACAGACATATTTACGCTTTTAAACATATTCTTGTGTTTACGATACAAAACGCCTCGTAGTCTAAATATTTCCATTTTTAAAACTTAGTTTGATTTTTCACATAACCTCAGTCCATGTTTGCCTGTCACAATTTTTGTTGGAAGAATGATTCCAATAAGCACATAAATTCACCTCTCATTTACTATAAAAATATTCTTCATTGAAAACACGGTACATGTTCATAATATTTTCTCTTAGACACACTCCCCTTATAAATATCTTGTTCAAATTTGCAATCATTATTAAAATAATTTTTATTCATCCACTCAAGTTTAAATACATTTTTTTTTAATTTGTACTGGATGACACTTTGTGTTAATACAGTTTTATCATATATTAATTCAATATTAAAATTAACTTTAATTTATATAACAAAAACGTTTCACAAAAGAGGCAAGGTTTGCAATATAGTTATTTCATCCGATTTGGCTTAAAGTAAGTAATCACAAATGATTTCATAAAGCAGCTGATTTTATGTAATAGGTTATGTTGTAAAACAGCTGTTTTAATGCATAGGATGTGTTACTTTATTTACCTTAATTGTAATTATTTAACACAAAATAACTAAAATAATTTTTTTCTTTTTCACCTAAGTAGGAATTGACTTTAACAAATGTTATCTTGTTCACACGTGTCTATTAGACTCTAGCAGCTGACTCTGTGTTAGTTTCGAGAATCGCGATATTCTAACAGACAAACGGCTCACTACAGACGGCACTTTAGCCCAAACTACAGTCACCATGACAACCACTTCCCGGAGACCTCGAGCTACATGATGCAGCGCATTTTTTGTAAACATTAACGAATTGGTCTCAACCTATTTGCACCGGAAAGTAAATGAAGAATATTTAGCATTCTATACATTTGGAAGCGAGCAGACATTATTGTTTAGTAACAGGAAGAATGGCAGGCCGTACAAAATACAAATAAGCTCACCGCCTATGCGTTCATTGTGAAACCTTGTACGTGAACATATTTTATTTAAAATTAAAACCAAATTTTATTCGATTATATATATATAGCTTAACGTTATATGTTGTCAGCTATTGCATAAGAAAAATATATAAAAATGTTTTTTATATATTACAAATTAGGTAATGGATTTGTTTTTAAATATATAAAAAGGGTGGGAGCAAGGATATAGTTTACTTTAAAGTTAAATGGTAGTGGATTTTTATAAACTATTTCCAAACCATGAAAATCAAAACATATAGAGCTGAATAAAATACAGGGGTGACTGGAATACTCCACCGGAGACCGGAATACACCCAATAGCACCTGGAAAAATCAACCGGCATCTGGAATACTCCACCGGCGTCTGGAATATTCCAGCGGCGCCTGAAATTCTCTAACGGAGACCGTAATACGCCAGCAATACTCTAACGGACTGGCGGTACCTGGAATACTCCACCGGCGCCTGGAATACACCAGCGGCGGCAAGAATCCTCTAACGGAGACCGTAATACACTATGGGCACCTGGAATACACCAGCGGCGGCAAGAATCCTCTAACGGAGACCGTAATACACTATGGGCACCTGGAATACACCAGCGGCGGCAAGAATCCTCTAACGGAGACCGTAATACACTATGGGCACCTAGAATACTGCAGCGGCGACAGGAATCCACTAATGGAGACCGTAATATAACGGCGTCACCAGGAGTACTTCACCGGCGCCTGGAATAAACCAGCGGCGGCAAGAATCCTCTAACGGAGACCGTAATACACTATGGGCACCTGGAATACACCAGCGGCGGCAAGAATCCTCTAACGGAGACCGTAATACACTATGGGCACCTAGAATACTGCAGCGGCGACAGGAATCCACTAATGGAGACCGTAATATAACGGCGTCACCAGGAGTACTTCACCGGCGCCTGGAATAAACCAGCGGCGGCAAGAATCCTCTAACGGAGACTGTAATACACTATGGGCACCTGGAATACACCAGCGGCGGCAAGAAGCCTCTAACGGAGACCGTAATACACTATGGGCACCTGGAATACACCAGCGGCGGCAAGAATCCTCTAACGGAGACCGTAATACACTATGGGCACCTAGAATACTGCAGCGGCGACAGGAATCCACTAATGGAGACCGTAATATAACGGCGTCACCAGGAGTACTTCACCGGCGCCTGGAATAAACCAGCGGCGGCAAGAATCCTCTAACGGAGACCGTAATACACTATGGGCACCTAGAATACTGCAGCGGCGACAGGAATCCACTAATGGAGACCGTAATATAACGGCGTCACCAGGAGTACTTCACCGGCGCCTGGAATAAACCAGCGGCGGCAAGAAGCCTCTAACGGAGACCGTAATACACTATGGGCACCTAGAATACTGCAGCGGCGACAGGAATCCACTAATGGAGACCGTAATATAACGGCGTCACCAGGAGTACTTCACCGGCGCCTGGAATAAACCAGCGGCGGCAAGAATCCTCTAACGGAGACTGTAATACACTATGGGCACCTGGAATACACCAGCGGCGGCAAGAAGCCTCTAACGGAGACCGTAATACACTATGGGCGCCTGGAATACACCAGCGGCGGCAAGAAGCCTCTAACGGAGACCGTAATACACTATGGGCACCTGGAATACTGCAGCGGCGAGAGGAATCCACTAAAATGGAGACCGTAATATAACGGCGTCACCAGGAGTACTTCACCGGCGCCTGGAATACACCAGCGGCGGCAAGAATCCTCTAACGGAGACCGTAATACACTATGGGCACCTGGAATACACCAGCGGCGGCAAGAATCCTCTAACGGAGACCGTAATACACTATGGGCACCTAGAATACTGCAGCGGCGACAGGAATCCACTAATGGAGACCGTAATATAACGGCGCACCAGGAGTACTTCACCGGCGCCTGGAATACACCAGCGGCGGCAAGAATCCTCTAACGGAGACCGTAATACACTATGGGCACCTAGAATACTGCAGCGGCGACAGGAATCCACTAATGGAGACCGTAATATAACGGCGTCACCAGGAGTACTTCACCGGCGCCTGGAATGCACCAGCGGCGGCAAGAAGCCTCTAACGGAGACCGTAATACACTATGGGCGCCTGGAATAAACCAGCGGCGGCAAGAATCCTCTAACGGAGACCGTAATACACTATGGGCACCTAGAATACTGCAGCGGCGACAGGAATCCACTAATGGAGACCGTAATATAACGGGGTCACCAGGAGTACTTCACCGGCGCCTGGAATACACCAGCGGCGGCAAGAATCCTCTAACGGAGACCGTAATACACTATGGGCACCTGGAATACACCAGCGGCGGCAAGAAGCCTCTAACGGAGACTGTAATACACTATGGGCACCTGGAATACTGCAGCGGCGACAGGAATCCACTAATGGAGACCGTAATATAACGGCGTCACCAGGAGTACTTCACCGGCGCCTGGAATAAACCAGCGGCGGCAAGAAGCCTCTAACGGAGACCGTAATACACTATGGGCACCTGGAATACACCAGCGGCGGCAAGAAGCCTCTAACGGAGACCGTAATACACTATGGGCACCTGGAATACACCAGCGGCGGCAAGAAGCCTCTAACGGAGACCGTAATACACTATGGGCACCTAGAATACTGCAGCGGCGACAGGAATCCACTAATGGAGACCGTAATATAACGGCGTCACCAGGAGTACTTCACCGGCGCCTGGAATAAACCAGCGGCGGCAAGAATCCTCTAACGGAGACTGTAATACACTATGGGCACCTGGAATACACCAGCGGCGGCAAGAAGCCTCTAACGGAGACCGTAATACACTATGGGCACCTGGAATACTGCAGCGGCGAGAGGAATCCACTAAAATGGAGACCGTAATATAACGGCGTCACCAGGAGTACTTCACCGGCGCTTGGAATACACCAGCGGCGGCAAGAAGCCTCTAACGGAGACCGTAATACACTATGGGCACCTGGAATACTCCAGCGGCGACAGGAATCCTCTAACGGAGACCGTAATATAACGGCGTCACCAGGAGTACTTCACCGGCGCTTGGAATACACCAGCGGCGGCAAGAAGCCTCTAACGGAGACCGTAATACACTATGGGCACCTGGAATACACCAGCGGCGGCAAGAAGCCTCTAACGGAGACCGTAATACACTATGGGCACCTGAAATACTCCAGCGGCGACAGGAATCCACTAATGGAGACCGTAATATAACGGCGTCACCAGGAGTACTTCACCGGCGCTTGGAATACACCAGCGGCGGCAAGAATCCTCTAACGGAGACCGTAATACACTATGGGCACCTGGAATACACCAGCGGCGGCAAGAATCCTCTAACGGAGACCGTAATACACTATGGGCACCTGGAATACACCAGCGGCGGCAAGAATCCTCTAACGGAGACCGTAATACACTATGAGCACCTGGAATACACCAGCGGCGGCAAGAAGCCTCTAACGGAGACCGTAATACACTATGGGCACCTGGAATAAACCAGCGGCGGCAAGAATCCTCTAACGGAGAGCGTAATACACTATGGGCACCTGGAATACACCAGCGGCGGCAAGAAGCCTCTAACGGAGACCGTAATACACTATGGGCACCTGGAATACACCAGCGGCGGCAAGAATCCTCTAACGGAGACCGTAATACACTATGGGCACCTGGAATACACCAGCGGCGGCAAGAATCCTCTAACGGAGACCGTAATACACTATGGGCACCTGGAATACACCAGCGGCGGCAAGAATCCTCTAACGGAGACCGTAATACACTATGGGCACCTGGAATACACCAGCGGCGGCAAGAATCCTCTAACGGAGACCGTAATACACTATGGGCACCTGGAATACACCAGCGGCGGCAAGAAGCCTCTAACGGAGACCGTAATACACTATGGGCACCTGGAATACACCAGCGGCGGCAAGAATCCTCTAACGGAGACCGTAATACACTATGGGCACCTAGAATACTGCAGCGGCGAGAGGAATCCACTAAAATGGAGACCGTAATATAACGGCGTCACCAGGAGTACTTCACCGGCGCTTGGAATACACCAGCGGCGGCAAGAATCCTCTAACGGAGACCGTAATACACTATGGGCACCTGGAATACACCAGCGGCGGCAAGAAGCCTCTAACGGAGACCGTAATACACTATGGGCACCTGGAATACACCAGCGGCGGCAAGAATCCTCTAACGGAGACCGGAATACACTATGGGCACCTGGAATACACCAGCGGCGGCAAGAAGCCTCTAACGGAGACCGTAATACACTATGGGCACCTAGAATACTCCAGCGGCGACAGGAATCCACTAATGGAGACCGTAATATAACGGCGTCACCAGGAGTACTTCACCGGCGCCTGGAATACACCAGCGGCGGCAAGAATCCTTTAACGGAGACCGTAATACACTATGGGCACCTAGAATACTGCAGCGGCGACAGGAATCCACTAATGGAGACCGTAATATAACGGCGTCACCAGGAGTACTTCACCGGCGCTTGGAATACACCAGCGGCGGCAAGAATCCTCTAACGGAGACCGTAATACACTATGGGCACCTGGAATACACCAGCGGCGGCAAGAAGCCTCTAACGGAGACCGTAATACACTATGGGCACCTGGAATACACCAGCGGCGGCATGAAGCCTCTAACGGAGACCGTAATACACTATGGGCACCTGGAATACACCAGCGGCGACAAGAATCCTTTAACGGAGACCGTAATACACTATGAGCACCTGGAATACACCAGCGGCGGCAAGAATCCTTTAACGGAGACCGTAATACACTATGGGCACCTGGAATACACCAGCGGCGGCAAGAAGCCTCTAACGGAGACCGTAATACACTATGGGCACCTGGAATACACCAGCGGCGGCAAGAATCCTTTAACGGAGACCGTAATACACTATGAGCACCTGGAATACACCAGCGGCGGCAAGAAGCCTCTAACGGAGACCGTAATACACTATGGGCACCTGGAATACACCAGCGGCGGCAAGAATCCTTTAACGGAGACCGTAATACACTATGGGCACCTGGAATACACCAGCGGCGGCAAGAAGCCTCTAACGGAGACCGTAATACACTATGGGCACCTGGAATACACCAGCGGCGGCAAGAAGCCTCTAACGGAGACCGTAATACACTATGGGCACCTAGAATACTGCAGCGGCGACAGGAATCCACTAATGGAGACCGTAATATAACGGCGTCACCAGGAGTACTTCACCGGCGCTTGGAATACACCAGCGGCGGCAAGAATCCTCTAACGGAGACCGTAATACACTATGGGCACCTGGAATACACCAGCGGCGGCAAGAAGCCTCTAACGGAGACCGTAATACACTATGGGCACCTAGAATACTGCAGCGGCGACAGGAATCCACTAATGGAGACCGTAATATAACGGCGTCACCAGGAGTACTTCACCGGCGCTTGGAATACACCAGCGGCGGCAAGAATCCTCTAACGGAGACCGTAATACACTATGGGCACCTGTAATACACCAGCGGCGGCACGAAGCCTCTAACGGAGACCGTAATACACTATGGGCACCTGGAATACACCAGCGGCGGCAAGAATCCTCTAACGGAGACCGTAATACACTATGAGCACCTGGAATACACCAGCGGCGGCAAGAATCCTCTAACGGAGACCGTAATACACTATGGGCACCTGGAATACACCAGCGGCGGCAAGAATCGTCTAACGGAGACCGTAATACACTATGGGCACCTGGAATACACCAGCGGCGGCAAGAATCCTCTAACGGAGACCGTAATACACTATGGGCACCTGGAATACATAAGCGGCGGCAAGAAGCCTCTAACGGAGACCGTAATACACTATGGGCACCTGGAATACACCAGCGGCGGCAAGAAGCCTCTAACGGAGACCGTAATACACTATGGGCACCTGGAATACACCAGCGGCGGCAAGAATCCTCTAACGGAGACCGTAATACACTATGGGCACCTGGAATACACCAGCGGCGGCAAGAATCCTCTAACGGAGACCGTAATACACTATGGGCACCTGGAATACACCAGCGGCGGCAAGAAGCCTCTAACGGAGACCGTAATACACTATGGGCACCTGGAATACACCAGCGGCGGCAAGAATCCTTTAACGGAGACCGTAATACACTATGGGCACCTGGAATACACCAGCGGCGGCAAGAAGCCTCTAACGGAGACCGTAATACACTATGGGCACCTGGAATACACCAGCGGCGGCAAGAAGCCTCTAACGGAGACCGTAATACACTATGGGCACCTAGAATACTGCAGCGGCGACAGGAATCCACTAATGGAGACCGTAATATAACGGCGTCACCAGGAGTACTTCACCGGCGCTTGGAATACACCAGCGGCGGCAAGAATCCTCTAACGGAGACCGTAATACACTATGGGCACCTAGAATACTGCAGCGGCGACAGGAATCCACTAATGGAGACCGTAATATAACGGCGTCACCAGGAGTACTTCACCGGCGCCTGGAATACACCAGCGGCGGCAAGAAGCCTCTAACGGAGACCGTAATACACTATGGGCGCCTGGAATAAACCAGCGGCGGCAAGAATCCTCTAACGGAGACCGTAATACACTATGGGCACCTAGAATACTGCAGCGGCGACAGGAATCCACTAATGGAGACCGTAATATAACGGCGTCACCAGGAGTACTTCACCGGCGCCTGGAATACACCAGCGGCGGCAAGAATCCTCTAACGGAGACCGTAATACACTATGGGCACCTGGAATACACCAGCGGCGGCAAGAAGCCTCTAACGGAGACTGTAATACACTATGGGCACCTGGAATACTGCAGCGGCGACAGGAATCCACTAATGGAGACCGTAATATAACGGCGTCACCAGGAGTACTTCACCGGCGCCTGGAATAAACCAGCGGCGGCAAGAAGCCTCTAACGGAGACCGTAATACACTATGGGCACCTGGAATACACCAGCGGCGGCAAGAAGCCTCTAACGGAGACCGTAATACACTATGGGCACCTGGAATACACCAGCGGCGGCAAGAAGCCTCTAACGGAGACCGTAATACACTATGGGCACCTAGAATACTGCAGCGGCGACAGGAATCCACTAATGGAGACCGTAATATAACGGCGTCACCAGGAGTACTTCACCGGCGCCTGGAATAAACCAGCGGCGGCAAGAATCCTCTAACGGAGACTGTAATACACTATGGGCACCTGGAATACACCAGCGGCGGCAAGAAGCCTCTAACGGAGACCGTAATACACTATGGGCACCTGGAATACTGCAGCGGCGAGAGGAATCCACTAAAATGGAGACCGTAATATAACGGCGTCACCAGGAGTACTTCACCGGCGCTTGGAATACACCAGCGGCGGCAAGAATCCTCTAACGGAGACCGTAATACACTATGGGCACCTGGAATACACCAGCGGCGGCAAGAAGCCTCTAACGGAGACCGTAATACACTATGGGCACCTGGAATACTCCAGCGGCGACAGGAATCCTCTAACGGAGACCGTAATATAACGGCGTCACCAGGAGTACTTCACCGGCGCTTGGAATACACCAGCGGCGGCAAGAAGCCTCTAACGGAGACCGTAATACACTATGGGCACCTGGAATACACCAGCGGCGGCAAGAAGCCTCTAACGGAGACCGTAATACACTATGGGCACCTGAAATACTCCAGCGGCGACAGGAATCCACTAATGGAGACCGTAATATAACGGCGTCACCAGGAGTACTTCACCGGCGCTTGGAATACACCAGCGGCGGCAAGAATCCTCTAACGGAGACTGTAATACACTATGGGCACCTGGAATACACCAGCGGCGGCAAGAATCCTCTAACGGAGACCGTAATACACTATGGGCACCTGGAATACACCAGCGGCGGCAAGAATCCTCTAACGGAGACCGTAATACACTATGGGCACCTGGAATACACCAGCGGCGGCAAGAATCCTCTAACGGAGACCGTAATACACTATGGGCACCTGGAATACACCAGCGGCGGCAAGAATCCTCTAACGGAGACCGTAATACACTATGGGCACCTGGAATACACCAGCGGCGGCAAGAATCCTCTAACGGAGACCGTAATACACTATGGGCACCTGGAATACACCAGCGGCGGCAAGAAGCCTCTAACGGAGACCGTAATACACTATGGGCACCTGGAATACACCAGCGGCGGCAAGAATCCTCTAACGGAGACCGTAATACACTATGGGCACCTAGAATACTGCAGCGGCGAGAGGAATCCACTAAAATGGAGACCGTAATATAACGGCGTCACCAGGAGTACTTCACCGGCGCTTGGAATACACCAGCGGCGGCAAGAATCCTCTAACGGAGACCGTAATACACTATGGGCACCTGGAATACACCAGCGGCGGCAAGAAGCCTCTAACGGAGACCGTAATACACTATGGGCACCTGGAATACACCAGCGGCGGCAAGAATCCTCTAACGGAGACCGTAATACACTATGGGCACCTGGAATACACCAGCGGCGGCAAGAAGCCTCTAACGGAGACCGTAATACACTATGGGCACCTAGAATACTCCAGCGGCGACAGGAATCCACTAATGGAGACCGTAATATAACGGCGTCACCAGGAGTACTTCACCGGCGCCTGGAATACACCAGCGGCGGCAAGAATCCTTTAACGGAGACCGTAATACACTATGGGCACCTAGAATACTGCAGCGGCGACAGGAATCCACTAATGGAGACCGTAATATAACGGCGTCACCAGGAGTACTTCACCGGCGCTTGGAATACACCAGCGGCGGCAAGAATCCTCTAACGGAGACCGTAATACACTATGGGCACCTGGAATACATCAGCGGCGGCAAGAAGCCTCTAACGGAGACCGTAATACACTATGGGCACCTGGAATACACCAGCGGCGACAAGAATCCTTTAACGGAGACCGTAATACACTATGGGCACCTGGAATACACCAGCGGCGGCAAGAATCCTTTAACGGAGACCGTAATACACTATGGGCACCTGGAATACACCAGTGGCGGCAAGAAGCCTCTAACGGAGACCGTAATACACTATGGGCACCTGGAATACACCAGCGGCGGCAAGAATCCTTTAACGGAGACCGTAATACACTATGAGCACCTGGAATACACCAGCGGCGGCAAGAAGCCTCTAACGGAGACCGTAATACACTATGGGCACCTGGAATACACCAGCGGCGGCAAGAATCCTTTAACGGAGACCGTAATACACTATGGGCACCTGGAATACACCAGCGGCGGCAAGAAGCCTCTAACGGAGACCGTAATACACTATGGGCACCTGGAATACACCAGCGGCGGCAAGAAGCCTCTAACGGAGACCGTAATACACTATGGGCACCTAGAATACTGCAGCGGCGACAGGAATCCACTAATGGAGACCGTAATATAACGGCGTCACCAGGAGTACTTCACCGGCGCTTGGAATACACCAGCGGCGGCAAGAATCCTCTAACGGAGACCGTAATACACTATGGGCACCTGGAATACACCAGCGGCGGCAAGAAGCCTCTAACGGAGACCGTAATACACTATGGGCACCTGGAATACACCAGCGGCGGCAAGAATCCTCTAACGGAGACCGTAATACACTATGAGCACCTGGAATACACCAGCGGCGGCAAGAAGCCTCTAACGGAGACCGTAATACACTATGGGCACCTGGAATACACCAGCGGCGGCAAGAAACCTCTAACGGAGACCGTAATACACTATGGGCACCTGGAATACACCAGCGGCGGCAAGAATCGTCTAACGGAGACCGTAATACACTATGGGCACCTGGAATACACCAGCGGCGGCAAGAATCCTCTAACGGAGACCGTAATACACTATGGGCACCTGGAATACACCAGCGGCGGCAAGAAGCCTCTAACGGAGACCGTAATACACTATGGGCACCTGGAATACACCAGCGGCGGCAAGAAGCCTCTAACGGAGACCGTAATACACTATGGGCACCTGGAATACACCAGCGGCGGCAAGAATCCTCTAACGGAGACCGTAATACACTATGGGCACCTGGAATACACCAGCGGCGGCAAGAATCCTCTAACGGAGACCGTAATACACTATGGGCACCTGGAATACACCAGCGGCGGCAAGAAGCCTCTAACGGAGACCGTAATACACTATGGGCACCTGGAATACACCAGCGGCGGCAGGAATCCTCTAACGGAGACCGTAATACACTATGGGCACCTGGAATACACCAGCGGCGGCAAGAAGCCTCTAACGGAGACCGTAATACACTATGGGCACCTAGAATACTGCAGCGGCGACAGGAATCCACTAATGGAGACCGTAATATAACGGCGTCACCAGGAGTACTTCACCGGCGCCTGGAATACACCAGCGGCGGCAAGAATCCTCTAACGGAGACCGTAATACACTATGGGCACTTAGAATACTCCACTAGCGCCTGGAATACTCCAGCCGCAGCAGGAATCTTCTAAAAGGATTCTTTTAACGGAGACCGTAATCACCGGCATCACCATGAATAATTCACCGGCGGCTGAAATAATCCCGAAGTTCTCTAACGGCGGCGTCAGAAGTTCTTTAATAGAGACTGTAATACACCGCCGTCACTAGGAATACTCACCGGCACCTAGAATATTCTACGGGCAACAGGAATTTTCTAACAGAGACCGTAATACACTAGGGGCGCCTGGTATACTCTAACAGCACCTGGTATACTCTACCAGAGCCTGGAATACTCCAGCGGAAACAAGAATACTTTAACGGAAAACCGTAACACACTAGGGGCGCCTGGAATACTCTAACGGCGACCGTAATAAAACGGCGTTGCTAGGACTACTCCACCGGCGCCTGGAATACTCAGCCGGTGTCTGGAATACTCCAGCGGCGGCAGAAATCCTCCAACGGAGACCGTAATACATTGGGCGTGCCAGAAATACTCGTCAGACGCCTGGAATACTAAAACGGCGACAGGAATCCTCTAACAAAGACTATAATACATTGGTCTTGCCTGAAATACTCGTCAGACTCTTGGAATACTAAAGCGGCGACATGAATCCTCTAATGGAGAACGTAATACACCGTTGTCGCCAGGAGTACTCCAGTGGTTGCAGGAATCCTCTAACGGAGACTATAATACATTGGTCTTGCCTGAAATACTCCTCAGACTCTTGGAATACTAAAGCGGCGACATGAATCCTCTAATGGAGAACGTAATACACCGTTGTCGCCAGGAATACTCCAGTGGTTGCAGGAATCCTCTAACAAAGACTATAATACATTGGTCTTGCCTGAAATACTCGTCAGACTCTTGGAATACTAAAGCAGCGACATGAATCCTCTAATGGAGAACGTAATACACCGTTGTCGCCAGGAGTACTCCAGTGGTTGCAGGAATCCTCTAACAAAGACTATAATACATTGGTCTTGCCTGAAATACTCGTCAGACTCTTGGAATACTAAAGCGGCGACATGAATCCTCTAATGGAGAACGTAATACACCGTTGTCGCCAGGAATACTCCAGTGGTTGCAGGAATCCTCTAACGGAGACTATAATACATTGGTCTTGCCTGAAATACTCGTCAGACTCTTGGAATACTAAAGCGGCGACATGAATCCTCTAATGGAGAACGTAATACACCGTTGTCGCCAGGAGTACTCCAGTGGTTGCAGGAATCCTCTAACAAAGACTATAATACATTGGTCTTGCCTGAAATACTCGTCAGACTCTTGGAATACTAAAGCGGCGACATGAATCCTCTAATGGAGAACGTAATACACCGTTGTCGCCAGGAGTACTCCAGTGGTTGCAGGAATCCTCTAACAAAGACTATAATACATTGGTCTTGCCTGAAATACTCGTCAGACTCTTGGAATACTAAAGCGGCGACATGAATCCTCTAATGGAGAACGTAATACACCGTTGTCGCCAGGAGTACTCCAGTGGTTGCAGGAATCCTCTAACAAAGACTATAATACATTGGTCTTGCCTGAAATACTCGTCAGACTCTTGGAATACTAAAGCGGCGACATGAATCCTCTAATGGAGAACGTAATACACCGTTGTCGCCAGGAATACTCCAGTGGTTGCAGGAATCCTCTAACGGAGACTATAATACATTGGTCTTGCCTGAAATACTCGTCAGACTCTTGGAATACTAAAGCGGCGACATGAATCCTCTAATGGAGAACGTAATACACCGTTGTCGCCAGGAATACTCCAGTGGTTGCAGGAATCCTCTAACGGAGACTATAATACATTGGTCTTGCCTGAAATACTCGTCAGACTCTTGGAATACTAAAGCGGCGACATGAATCCTCTAATGGAGAACGTAATACACCGTTGTCGCCAGGAGTACTCCAGTGGTTGCAGGAATCCTCTAACAAAGACTATAATACATTGGTCTTGCCTGAAATACTCCTCAGACTCTTGGAATACTAAAGCGGCGACATGAATCCTCTAATGGAGAACGTAATACACCGTTGTCGCCAGGAATACTCCAGTGGTTGCAGGAATCCTCTAACGGAGACTATAATACATTGGTCTTGCCTGAAATACTCGTCAGACTCTTGGAATACTAAAGCGGCGACATGAATCCTCTAATGGAGAACGTAATACACCGTTGTCGCCAGGAGTACTCCAGTGGTTGCAGGAATCCTCTAACAAAGACTATAATACATTGGTCTTGCCTGAAATACTCGTCAGACTCTTGGAATACTAAAGCGGCGACATGAATCCTCTAATGGAGAACGTAATACACCGTTGTCGCCAGGAGTACTCCAGTGGTTGCAGGAATCCTCTAACAAAGACTATAATACATTGGTCTTGCCTGAAATACTCGTCAGACTCTTGGAATACTAAAGCGGCGACATGAATCCTCTAATGGAGAACGTAATACACCGTTGTCGCCAGGAATACTCCAGTGGTTGCAGGAATCCTCTAACGGAGACTATAATACATTGGTCTTGCCTGAAATACTCGTCAGACTCTTGGAATACTAAAGCGGCGACATGAATCCTCTAATGGAGAACGTAATACACCGTTGTCGCCAGGAATACTCCAGTGGTTGCAGGAATCCTCTAACGGAGACCGTAATACACTTGGGGCGCCTGGAATACTCCACCGGCACCTGGAATACTCCAGTGGTTGCAGGAATCCTCTAACAAAGACTATAATACATTGGTCTTGCCTGAAATACTCGTCAGACTCTTGGAATACTAAAGCGGCGACATGAATCCTCTAATGGAGAACGTAATACACCGTTGTCGCCAGGAATACTCCAGTGGTTGCAGGAATCCTCTAACGGAGACCGTAATACACTTGGGGCGCCTGGAATACTCCACCGGCACCTGGAATACTCCAGTGGTTGCAGGAATCCTCTAACAAAGACTATAATACATTGGTCTTGCCTGAAATACTCGTCAGACTCTTGGAATACTAAAGCGGCGACATGAATCCTCTAATGGAGACCGTAATACACTTGGGGCGCCTGGAATACACCAGCGGCGGCAGGAATCCTCTAACAAAGACTATAATACATTGGTCTTGCCTGAAATACTCGTCAGACTCTTGGAATACTAAAGCGGCGACATGAATCCTCTAATGGAGACCGTAATACACCGTTGTCGCCAGGAATACTCCAGTGGTTGCAGGAATCCTCTAACAAAGACTATAATACATTGGTCTTGCCTGAAATACTCGTCAGACTCTTGGAATACTAAAGCGGCGACATGAATCCTCTAATGGAGAACGTAATACACCGTTGTCGCCAGGAATACTCCAGTGGTTGCAGGAATCCTCTAACGGAGACTATAATACATTGGTCTTGCCTGAAATACTCGTCAGACTCTTGGAATACTAAAGCGGCGACATGAATCCTCTAATGGAGAACGTAATACACCGTTGTCGCCAGGAGTACTCCAGTGGTTGCAGGAATCCTCTAACAAAGACTATAATACATTGGTCTTGCCTGAAATACTCGTCAGACTCTTGGAATACTAAAGCGGCGACATGAATCCTCTAATGGAGAACGTAATACACCGTTGTCGCCAGGAGTACTCCAGTGGTTGCAGGAATCCTCTAACAAAGACTATAATACATTGGTCTTGCCTGAAATACTCGTCAGACTCTTGGAATACTAAAGCGGCGACATGAATCCTCTAATGGAGAACGTAATACACCGTTGTCGCCAGGAATACTCCAGTGGTTGCAGGAATCCTCTAACAAAGACTATAATACATTGGTCTTGCCTGAAATACTCGTCAGACTCTTGGAATACTAAAGCGGCGACATGAATCCTCTAATGGAGAACGTAATACACCGTTGTCGCCAGGAATACTCCAGTGGTTGCAGGAATCCTCTAACAAAGACTATAATACATTGGTCTTGCCTGAAATACTCGTCAGACTCTTGGAATACTAAAGCGGCGACATGAATCCTCTAATGGAGAACGTAATACACCGTTGTCGCCAGGAATACTCCAGTGGTTGCAGGAATCCTCTAACGGAGACCGTAATACACTTGGGGCGCCTGGAATACACCACCGGCACCTGGAATACTCCAGCGGCGGCAGGAATCCTCTAACGGAGACCGTAATACACTAAGGACGCCTGGAATACTCCACCCGCGCCTGGAATACTCCAGCGGCGTCCAGAATCCTCTAACAGAGACCGTATTACACCGGTGTCTCCAGGAATACTACACCGGCGCCTGGAATACACCAGCGGCGGCAGGAATCCTCTAACGGAGACCGTAATACACTTGGGGCGCCTGGAATACACCACCGGCACCTGGAATACTCCAGCGGCGGCAGGAATCCTCTAACGGAGACCGTAATACACTAAGGACGCCTGGAATACTCCACCCGCGCCTGGAATACTCCAGCGGCGTCCAGAATCCTCTAACAGAGACCGTATTACACCGGTGTCTCCAGGAATACTACACCGGCGCCTGGAATACACCAGCGGCAGTAGAAATCCTCTAAAGGAGACTATAATACACTAGGGGCTCCTGCAATACTCCACCGGCGCCTAGAATACTCCAGCGGCGTCCAGAATCCTCTAACAGAGACCGTATTACACCGGTGTCTCCAGGAATACTACACCGGCGCCTGGAATACACCAGCGGCGGCAGGAATCCTCTAACGGACACCGTAATACACTACGGACGCCTGGAATACTCCACCTGCACCTGGAATAATCCAGCGGCGTCAGGAATTCTTTAACGGAGACTGTAATACACCGGCCTCACTAGGAATACTTTACAGGCACCTAGAATATTCCACGTGCAACAGGAATTTTCTAACAGAGACTGTAATACACAAGGGGCGCCTGGTATACTCTAACGGCGACCGTAATACACCGGCGTTGCTAGGACTACTCCACCGGCGCCTGGAATACTCAGCCGGTGTCTTTAATACTCCACCGGCGGCTGGAATACTTTACCGGCACCTAGAATATTCTACGGGCAACAGGAATTTTCTAACAGAGACTGTAATACACAAGGGGCGCCTGGTATACTCTAACGGCGACCGTAATACACCGGCGTTGCTAGGACTACTCCACCGGCGCCTGGAATACTCAGCCGGTGTCTGGAATACTCCACCGGCGGCTGGAATACTCCAACGGAGACCGTAATACATTAGGCGTGCCAGAAATACTCCTCAGACGCCTGGAATACTAAAACGGCGACAGGAATCCTCTAATGTAGACCGTTGTCACCAGGAATACTCCAGCGGCGGCTGGAACCCTCTAACAAAGACCGTAATACTCCAGCAGCGACAGGAATACTCTAACGGAGACCGTAATACTCCAGCAGCGACAGGAATAGTCTAACGGAGACCGTAATACTCCAGCAGCGACAGGAATACTCTAACGGAGACCGTAATACTCCAGCAGCGACAGGAATACTCTAACGGAGACCGTAATACTCCAGCAGCGACAGGAATCCTCTAACGGAGACCGTAATACACCGGGTCGCCAGGAATACTCCACTGGCGCCTGGAATACTCCAGCAGCGACAGGAATACTCTAACGGAGACCGTAATACTCCAGCAGCGACAGGAATACTCTAACGGAGACCGTAATACTCCAGCAGCGATAGGAATACTTTAACGGAGACCGTAATACACTGGCGGCGCCTGGAATACTCCAGCGAGAACCGGAATACTCAGATGTTTTAATGGAGAAATCAGTGTAATTAACAAATGATTTACCCAAGGTGAACTTGACGAACATAACGAATTTCATGCAGGGAGGTTGTGTTCGGACAATGTCTTCTGTCTCAATCGGTTTAGTGTGGAATTTATAAAAACCCTTGTCGCTCTAGAAAGCATACTATTCTATCGCACTGACTATTCTGAGTAATAGAACGACTAAAAATCTAGACTGAACGTAGACAAATATTTTCCTTAGCTTGTCCCTTTAAGCCTTAATCTGCTGCGTATTTCATAGATTTTACTTAGGACCCAACTGAGCGACAAGTGTAATCCTTATGACGTATGAACCCACCGACGCGATTGTTGGGCCCGCGGGGCTTGAGGCCCTCCACATTTTGTCCGAGTGGGAATCCGCCCTCCCAATGTGTTATACTATAAAAGGGGAATAAGTTACTCACTTTAAGTATATAAATAGTTTCTACAACTAAAGCTGAAAGGGCCATCCTCACACTTAGGTCACTTTACAAACACCTTCCAGCTTTGTAAGCGAAGACGCGATATTTCTATGGTTTACAGATGTATTTATTTTTCCAACAACCTATGAACAATATTTAATTTTTTATTCTTAAATAATCTCATATTTTTTTTTAATACTGTTAAATCTAATTAACCCCATTTAAATAGCCTACATTGATTTAATTTTCTGTTTTAAACAAATGATAAAACCTTTTATTGAAATTATTAGGTTATTGCGAGGAAGTTGATAAATAAAAGATATTAACGTTAATATAAAATAAGATATTTCATTTATTAACTTTTTTCGGTTAAGTCGATTTCTTACAATATTGTCACAATATCAAGAGCACAGTAGTACAAAATATTAAAACAAAAATATTGCTAAAAGAGCACAAAATAATCAAAATTAACTAATATTACAAGTTACCTAAGATTAAACTCTCATGTAATAACACTTATGCAGAATTTTTTAAAATTATTTTTGTGGTTTTGTGGTTTTGCCAACATTTTTATTCTGATAAATAAACAATGATAATTATTTAAGTTTAAAGATTTATTGTCGAGCATATAGCCAAAAGTTAGTTATAGAACGAAACAGATTTAATATTCTAACTACTCTAACAGGCGTTTATGAAAAGCATAATGTTTTTACATTCAAAAATTTCCGGCAATAAAGTATAAAGGATTTAAGGCTTAGTAATAAAAGAATTTCTTAACACATTTTATTACCAGCTGTTCCTAATTAAATATTAAAAATTTCAACTTGAAAATGTTTTTTCAACAATTTTTTAAAATTTCGTTGTATTGTTACTTAATTAGCTTCTAAAAATAAGAATTATAAAAAAAGCAATTTTAAAGTCAATTCCTGCTTAGGTCAACAAAGAAAATTTTATTTACTTTTTATTAAGTAATTACAATTAATATAAATATGTTAACCTAACCTGTGCCTTAAAACAGCAGTCCTGCCACATTAACTAAAACATAAAATCAGCTGTTTTATGAAATCATATGTAATCAGTTATTTTAAGCCAAATGGGACAAAATAACTGTATTGCATACCTTGCCCCTTTTGTGGAAGGTTTTTCCCATAAAAATTAAAATTAATTTTAATATTGAATTAGTACTTGATAAAACTGTAATAGCATCAAGTGTCAACCAGTACAAATTTTTAAAAAAATGTATTTGAACTTGAGTAAATGAATAAAAATTATTTTATTAACGATTGAAAATTTGAACAAGATATAAGTTATATAAGGAGAGTGTGAAGTAATAGAAGGAATTGAATGACACCATTTTTATTAACTTTTTATAATGTTTGGATTTTGAGAGAAACAACCCGTTATGAATGAAGTACCTTCTGAAGTGTAGGAAATACTTTGAGAAACATAATTAAATCTACAATAATAATATAGTTTCAATGACACGAATTGTCTAGGACAGAGAACTCATTGGAGTTAACAAACGACGGACAAGTAAAAGGGGACCGGATGGGCACAATAGGCATAATCAGCCTTCCTCTTCCGTCGCGAAACGGCGAATTGAGCGGATAATTGTAACACGGGCCAATTAAGATCGGTGTTTCAAAAGTATGTAAATGTTTGGCACAAAACCCTCTGATATCCGCGCAAATGCGACGGATGTCTGCAGTTAGTGGTAATGGTTGAGTGGGAGATTTCAGCGCAACTCCGCTCCTTTATACAGGCCAATAATAATTTACTGCCTGATATCACCACTAAATTTTGGGACCGAGTTGGGAGAATTACTCCTTCCTGCGGGCATCTATGAACCCGGCCAAATGTATTTTAATATAAATAATTGTGATGAAGTACATTACCGTTTTCAGTGTAATTTTGTTTTTTTTAGTATTTATGTCCAAATAATTCTTTTAATATAATAAATTCAACAACTGAAGTATTTTCCCAATAAGTTTAAAGGAACAAAGCCTAGGAATTAATTAATTTTTGTAGGGGGTAGTGTGGTTTTAGCCTACAAGCTCTAAAATTAAGTGAGGGAATATTAACATTTTCGTACATTATTTTGTGCTTGTGTGTATGTATGTATGTGTGTGTTTGTGAGTGTGTGTTTGTATAAGATTGTGTGTGTGTTTGTGAGTGTGTGTGTGTGTGTGTGTGTGTGTGTGTGTTTGTGAGTGTGTGTGTGTGTGTGTGTGTGTGTGTGTGTGTGTGTGTGTGTGTGTGTGTGTGTATTTGTGAGTGTGTGTGTTTGTGTAAGATTGTGTGTGTTTGTGAGTGTGTGTGTGTGTGTGTGTGTGTGTGTTTGTGAGTAAGTGTGTGTGTGTGTGTGTGTGTGAGACAGAGAGAGAGAGGGGGGAGGGGAGAGGGGGCAGAGGGGGAGGGACAGAGGAGGAGGGACAGAGGGGGAGGGACAGAGGGGAAGGGAGAGGAGGGGGGAGAGAAAGAGAGGGGAGAGGGGGAGAGAGGGAAGGGAGAGAGGGGAGGGAGAGATAAAGGGGGAGGCTGTTATGAGATAAAAGGATACCAGAGTTTCTCATATTCCAGTATTCAAATTTGGCGTCCAACTTCAGGCGATAAAAGTAAATAAATGCACCGGACCCGCCAAAATAAACGTTACTGAAACTGAATCGGCCGTAGTTTCAATGCTAAACCTCCAAGAACAGTGCGAGTGTTGCCTCAAATTGTACGGAGGTCATATAGAACATGTTTATACCCGAGTCTAACCGATGTAGCTCCTTTTTGCTTGTAAAACTATGTAAATAAAACAAAATCCTAAATTTTCAGTACTGTTTATTATGGAGCACACGGTATATTTGTTGAAGCAAAATTAATAATTTTGTTTAATATAGTGGAGATTATTGTCGATCATTTGTTAAGGACATGTTAAGGCAATGGTTTAAATATTATTTTGACATTTTTAGAATGAACTGGGAATTTTAGATATAATTTCGACTCTTTAATTACTATAAAACAGTAGTAAGACCTTTGTCGGTGAAGCTTCAGTTCTTCTGAAGATATAAAACGTACAATATCCCCACACTGCAGTACTTCTGCAACGTATAGAAGAAATCGGAAAAGCTTCGTAGGTCGTTATAGAGAGAGGAGCTTTTGGGGCGAGGGTAACTTAGATCCCTAAATATTCTAAAATTTAAAAACAAAAAGGCCTGCCGAAGTAATGAACAATTTGACGAAGGCCTTCCACTTCGGTTGCATAGTCTACAGGAGACCATGAACTAATTCATACACCGAGCGACTGTACGTTATGTAAAACATTAAAAGCCGCCACTTCGTTGATGTACGAGGTTTTATATGGCCCCGAATATTTTGGGGTTTTATTGAGTTTTCAATGCAATATGAAGCACTTTTATGCCTTACATATTTTGTCTGAATAGTGAGAGAACATCTAATTTTTATTTGTCAAATAAGAGCGCATTTACCATTAAAAATTTGGGGTGCTAAAGTTAATATACAACTGATCCATTATGGGCCTACATATGTGTTTATATGTAAAATATTACTCCTTACAATGTAAACAAGTTTATTTTAATGCTATCAATTAGAATATTCTTTCTATTTTATTAATTCTGTTTTGATGTATTTTTACAAATATATGTAAAAAAACATTACTTTTCTGAAATTTCACTACTGAAATTTCAATTAATATTTTTAAAACTATATATTTATGTAAATAATTGTTTATATTTAATGGAGTTTTGTCCTATTTAACACAAGTAAATAAAACAAAAGTCCAGTAAGAGAAGCGTAGAAAATGTCAACAGTTTATGGATTTCTGTTCCAGCTCTGTATGTGCTGTATCCATACTTGACGATACACATGCGAGAGTTGGGCATAAATGTGGAGGAAGCTGCCATCATGTCAGCAGTGACACCTATTGTAGCAATCATCATGCCACCACTGGCTGGAATGGTTGCTGACAGGATAGGCAACTTCAAGGTATTCATTATGTTACAACACTTCAATTCATCCTTTGATTCTCTCTCTGTCCTGTCCAATATTTGTCAAGCTAAACTGCTTCATCGTTTGTTTTATCTAATTTTGTCTTGTTTAGAGACTAAGTCTATGCTTTAAATGAGATAAGAGAGGAGATAGTATATAACATTTAAAATAAAGTTTCCTTTGCTTCACTTTGCAAATGCAATAGTTGAATTTTTAGATTTATATTTCAATATTCTCTATCAATTGTAGAAATAGAACCAAATGTTTGAAATAATGGCATGATATGTCCCAGCATCATTCTTGATTTTAATTTTCCAGCATAGAAATTTTACTAATTTTACACTACTTAACTAAGTGAATACGTAATTGCTTACTTGCTGACGCCTTTCAATATGATCGTTCCTTTTTCGAATCTAACCTTCTACTAGCGGCTTTTGGCTCTTTACAAACGGTATGACAGGGTCGGATTTATGACAGGTTGAATTTATGACATTAGGTGAGGTGGCGGCGTCTTGTGTGATGTATTTGAAAAGACTATTGGCTTCAAAGTGTGTGTGGTCATTAAGTATATTTTCCCTGTCTGTTGTGTAGTGTTTGTATATTTCATACTTTTCTAAGGTTGTTAGTTTTTTACTCTGTTTTAATGTGTTAGAATATTTAAATTAGTGTGTATGTCGGTATGGGTGTTATTTAGGTGTTTCGCGTAGCTGGATTTAGGGTTTGTTTGTTTTGTTTGGGTAATGTGTTCATCGAAGCGTGTGTAGAATGACCTGCCGGTTTGTCATCTAACCCTGTCATAGCGTTTGTAAAGAGCCAAAAGCCGCTAGTAGAAGGTTAGTTTCGTAAAAGGAACGATCGTTTTGAAACGCGTCACCAAGTAAGCAATTACGTATTCACTTAGTTAAGTTCTGTAAAATTAGTTTAATCAGTGAATTCAAGATGATTACATCAAGAAACTTTCATAGAAATTTTGACTGTAGCCTATTATAAGTAATTAGAAAAAAATGTTTAAAATTAAGACCTGGAATTTCCCAACGTCAAAACCATGAATGTGTTATTAGTAAATAATAACAATTTTTTTTAATGAAGACCTGAAATGTTCCAACAACATTATCACTGTTTTATTAGTAAACAGAAACAAATGTTTAAAATTAAGACCTGCAATTTTTTAAAATCAAAATTATGACTGCATTATTAATTGCTACAGAGGTTTATACATGAAATATTACACTAAAATTATGACCATATTATAAGTAAATAAAAACAAATATTTTAAAATTAAGACTATTAATTGTCCAACATGAAACTATTACTGTATTATCAGATATCAGTAAATAATAACAAATGTGTAAAATTAACAGCTGAAAATTTCCATCAAAATTTAAAAAATTATTAAAAGTATACCTGTAATTTTCCAAACAATATCATCACTGTATTATAAATTGACAGAAAAAAAATGTTTAAAATAATGACATGAAATGTTTCAACATCAAAGGTATGACTATTATTACTAAATATAGACAAATGTTAAAAATTAAGATTAAAATTTCCCAACATAAAATTTATGTTTGTATTATAAGTAAATGAGACATTAGTTCAATATTAAGAACAAAATTTCCCAACATAAAAATATGACTGTATTATTAGTAAATAGACATATGTTTCAAAGTAACAAATGAAATCTCCCAACATTAAAATTAAGTTTGCATTAATAGTAAATAGAGACATTTAGTTCAATATTAAGAACAAAATTTCCCAACATAAAATTATGACTGTATTATTAGTAAATAAAGACATATGTTTCAAATTGACACCTGACACCTTCCAACATTAAAATTATGACTGTATTATTTAGTTAACAGAGACAAATGTATAAAATTAACATCTGTACTTTTACAACATCCAAGTTATAAGTGTGTTATTAGTAAATAGAAACAAATGTTTAATATTAAGAGCCGAAATTTCCCATCGTCAAAATTATGATTCTATTAGTAACCAATTGAAAAATGCAAATATCCTGAAATTATATTTTATGTATTTTTAAGTAATTTTAGTGGTCTAATAGGTTCATGAAGGGTTTCTCTGAGAGAAACTCAAGGGTTGTAACTCAAGAGTTACGCGCAGACAAATAGATTTTTTTCAAAGAGTAATTACTATAAGTGGCTCTAGACCAAAACATTACCGTAGATAAACACCATGAAAATATAGATATATTACACTCACTTGTTTTACGTTGCACTGTAGCTAATATACTGTTCCAAGTATATATTGATTTGGATTCAAAATGCTGAAATGGAAAAATATTTCTTTTTAGTTTGTTAAAATGAAACCAATATCCAGTTATAATTATTGGGTTGTGTAGAATTCCAAATGCCATAATGGAAAATATCTATAAATTTATACTTATAAAATAAGTTAATTATAATATAATTGGATGTTAATTATGACATGTGTAAATGACCTTCCTGTTTGGCCCATTTAGGAACTGCGACATGATTTTCATATTAGCTTATTTACTCTATCAGATTTTTATGTTCGATTTTAACTGATGGTTGATATTGTATTGTGAGGCTGAAAAAACCTTTATATCAAAGCTACAAATTTGACACAAAATAAATATAAATAGCCGGCTTGACACAACTGAGCAGTTTGAAATACATAAACTACACCCGCCAGACAACTTAATGCTTAACTACCTTACAATTCATACATATGTTTTGTAATCACCACTCACTAAAAATTATCTGGTATAGTTATTCTACCCTACCCCTATTATAAATAACTAATATTTCAATTATAGTCTGAGTTGACAATAGGACACATCTCCCAAAATGGCCAACCTCATTTAAACAAAATGTAAACGTTGCTATATGCAAGTGTTTACATATTAATAAATAAAAAAGAGTACAAACACAAACTAGTAGCTCAATAATAACTTGAAGCAACTGTGGTATAAATTTTATTCATAAATAAATAAAACCTCTAAAACCACGAACTTGTTTTATTTATATCCTGGTGTGCAATTTGATTGCAAAGCAAGCATCCACTTTCAATAAATTGACCTCATTAATATAATCATCTATATTTATTATTACATTAGCACTACTTTTATCTGCTTCTATGTAATAACAATCTTCAACTCTTAAACTGTTTATAACTTTTGACTCTCAATTAATTCCTGCATCAAGTTTCTTTAATTTTAAATGTTTGACAATATTCAATTTGCAGAAAATGATTACTTTGCAATCGAAAAGTACACCAGGGTATAAATAAAAGGCTTTTGTAGTTTAAGAGGTTTTATTTATTTATGAGGTTGAATTTATTTATATATTAGTAACTCAAGTTGAAGATGGAATGAAATAACATATGTCATGTAGTGTTTGACTGACTTGAAAGACATATTCTTCACTATATAGTTATCGCAGATTTCCACTTTATGAATGGACCATTCTTAAATTTTCTTGAAAACACTATCTAATTAATATTTTTTAATATAATTTCGAGTTGACTAATTACTTTCAAACTTAATTTAGCCCAAAACTCGTAACCTAACATGTCTTATACTCCACTGTTTCCCAATAATAGAAATACATATGTACTAAAATAGGTGCTGCGAGATACTGAAAATATAAATCTAAATTTATAATTAGTCTTGTTTATTAAACAAGGTCCTATACAAACTATTGATCCCTGTGCTGTACTTTGAAATGAATACAGCCTTGAATGATTTCTTGTTTATTATTTTTTTGTTAAACAGTTTAAAAAACTAAAATTTAATCCAAAATTCATAATTAAATCTGTACAAACATTAATTTCTTATGACCCAGTATATCTATAACATTTTATCTATTGATTATAAACTTATGATCACATTCATAAACTCAAAGACTTTAAAACACTATTTTAACAAATTTTGTTGTTCTTTAGATTTTAAACAAATCAAATATGTTCTAAACAATAAATAAAAATATGTTTTAGTGCACTTTTACCACTTAATAATTTGGTAACTTGGATTTTTCACACTCTCTATATGTATATCTTGTTCAAATTTTCAATTAGTAACAAAATACTTTTTATTCATTAAATCAAGTTCAAATACATTTTTTAAACTTGTAGTGGATGACACTTGGTGTAAATACAGATTTTTCAAATATTAATTGAACAGATGTTTTGAACAGTAGACCCTACATATGACACAATCACAATATTTAGTGTTAAAATTAAAAGCAAAATTAATTTTATTAATGAATTATTATTTGAAAACAGTGTATTATTATCAGGTGTTATCCACTAAAAGTTTAAATAATGTATTTAACTTGACTGGATGAATAAAAAGTATTGTATTACCAATTGAAAATTTTAATGATACATACTTACATACATACATATATGTGTATATATATATATATATATATATATTCATATACTACTACTACTACTACTACTACTACTACTACTACTACTACTGCTATTCTAGTAGTAGTAGTTTAATTGTATTTATTTAATAAACAGGAACTAAAATAAAATGTTTTGTCTTTTTAAAAAAAAGGAATTTATTTTAAAAATGGTTTATATTACTCGTAAAGATATATTTTTAATAGTCTAAAAGTTCTAATATTTTAAAAAAGGAAATAAAGTAGAAAACGGATGGATAGGAGTTTAATTTCAATTCCCAGCACTCGAGTGAATGTTGTATGCATATTGTGTTCTCTTGGACATCCTGTTGATGAAACCTGCACAACAGCTGTCACTGACACTGCCTATAGTGGTCAGTCATCCATTACCTTACTCAATTACATCATTACACAGTTCATTCTTATCTCATTGATCCAATTTCCTTCTAAATAAAAGTATTCAAATGATCAACTGACAGATTCCATTCATTAAACTTTCAATTATAATTACAAATGCAAAGACGTATTATTCCTCACATTTAGTATGTTCATGTAACACTTTATGGAGAACTTTCAAGTAGAAATAGAACATTAACAGAACCCCATATGATCTGTTAATAAATGGCAGAACAAATTTTTCACAAACAAAAATGCTGCTTAAAATAAGATGCTACAAAACACTTATAATTTATTTTGTTGTTCAACTTGAGGTTTTTTAGGCGTAACTATTTGAATAACATTATTATTTTTTTCAATCTCCAATTTACACTACTAGGATTGACATGCGGTCCAAGCCAAAAAATGGATGCATCAATAACAGTCCGTATTTAATATCCTAATAAGGCTACCATAGATAAACTTTTACATATTGCTATATATTTCAATGTGTAACCAGTAGATGTATTCTATAATTGTAATACTTGAACTAAAGCATTGACTCACTGACATCTCTCAGTCTAGTTTGAATCTCACACCATTGAACAATACAGCCAACTAGTGTGAAACACCTGTCAGTTGTGCAGGTATTTAGGTTGTATGCATCTTGATTAGTAATAAGTGAGTATCAATAACTCAAAAGTACACCAATCACCATGTTATACTTTAAACTAAAGTAGAACCTCAATAACTCAGACTGACTGGGACCCATCTGGCATAGCTAGAGGCTAAGGAAAAATTAAAAGAAGACATTGTACTTACAGAAAAACTCATTTATATTTAACAAACCAAGAGTATTATGCAAACTAAATGAACACACATATTGTATATACAGATAAACTCCACTGCAATTTACTTCTTGGGAAACAAATTTGGCAATTTGGGCTGTTTAAATTTTGTGAGCTGCAATCGTACTGTGTGATTCCATAGTCTTGTCAACATAAGAAGCATAAAACCTTATTTTATTTATCTGTAGGTCTTAGATGTTTTTATTGTTGTTAGGTTTTTTATGTATCTAATATACTTATTTGATTTTTGTTATTCTTATTTATTGTACTTCAAAACCATTCCGAGTTATCCGAAGATCCGTGTTAACGGGCCCGACTTATAGAGGTTCTACTACATAATTTTATAGATATTACAAATACTGTATGGAATGTTTAATTAGTCACCTTTACTCGCACTCGTTAAATTTATCATGTGTGTTTCTCTCCATTCAAATAGCTATTATAGAAACATTTCAACATATATTATTGTTTGATTTTATCTACACTTGAGCTACTAGTTTCATGCTAAAACACTTGGACAAATGTTAAATGTATGTTACACATTCCTGTAGTAGCACTTACTTTTTTTATTATTGAGCACAGCTGTTTCGGGAGGTGTGTCCCATTGTCAACTTAGACCAGGCATCCTCACTACGCGGCTCGCGGGCCGCATGCGGCCCTCGGGACGATTTTTTGCAGCCCTTAGACGGTTAGGATTGAAGTCAAAATATATTATAACTTAAATAAATATTATATTTATTTACTGAGTGTTTTGAAAATCTGTCATTGTTTTACTAAACTTAATTAATTACTCAAACTACTGAAGTTAAAAACCCCGCCCGCTGTATCTTTGCCTCGGGCTTTACTGACGTTTAGCAAGCAATAGTATCGGCAACACCGCAACGCAACACAACTTAACGTGTGACGGTGGAGACGTGCAAAAGGTAAGAAAGAAGGCACTGCCATATGTTTGATATGTCGTGAAACTGTACCATTTCGCTTGGTAGAAAATCCATGGGCAATGAAACCAGCTAATGTAGCTCATCTTTCTGTTTTTGGATATGAAGGGATTTGAAAAATGAATTAATCGATCTTCAGAACGATACGGAACTCAAAAGTATTTTTGAAGAAAAGATGAAGAATAAAGCTCAATATGAGTTTCGGAGGGTTGTTGAAAAGGACAAATTTCCTAACTTACTTGAATGTGCTCAGAAAATATTGTGTGTTTTTTTATCTACTTATGTCTGTGAATCTACATTCAGTAAGCTGAAGTTTGTAAAAAAACAAGTACAGATCTAGGCCAACAAGTGAGAATGTTGAGAACATTTTAAGAATTTCAGTTTCTTCCCAACCTGCCAACATGGATGCCATATTAGAGGACTGTGAAAGATTTTGCCCATCAACTTCAAAGAATTAACTAAGTAAAAAAAAAGAGATTTTCAAGCTTTTTTATGCGCAAAACAGTATATTTATATTGGTAATGTAATAAACGTATGTTATAATCATATTGTTTGTCAGTTATTTAGTGCCTCTTGTACTTGCGGCCCTCAGGAAAATGTTATGCAAAATATTTGGCTCTCAAAGTATTCCTAGTGAGGACCCCTGACTTAGACCATAATTGACCTCTTAGATGCTACGGTGGGGTAAGATGAAGTAAGCTAGGGATATTCGATGAATTTTTCAGAGATTTTTTGGGGTTATGATGTCAAAAAATGTAATTACAGTAGTGTAACTGGATGCTGGGTATAGGTGTTAGCTATACCCAAATACACATACTTGACACCTACTAACATTATAACTCACATACACTTTTTGAAATCATAAGCCCCTAATATTCCTATCTTACCCCTACCCTAACCTAAAACAAACTATGAGTTATGGTCCAAATTTACTATAGGATACATCTTCCAAAATGCCCGTCCTCAAAAACCAAAAACGTAAATGCTCTTATAGGCAGGTATAACATATCAATATATGTTTAAGTATTTTAGTGTAATAACGGTCAAAAGTTATTAAATTTTTAAAATTTATTTTCTCTTTCAATCCTGTATATTTTTTATACAAAATATTGCTTAAAATATAACTTATACATTTAAAATTAATGGTCAGCAGTTTTGTTAGACCTTGATTTATTGAATCAATCAGCTTCTTGTTAGTCTGAGTACAAAATTACATGCATCCTGCTTTCGATCTAAATATAGCTGACATATATTTCTTAGAGTCAAACATCTACTAAATTTATATCTACAAATCAAAACTGCGTGAATAGTTTTATTAAATTCACTAAAATATAGTCGTAATGCGAAAACATTTATTAGAATCGGACAAATTTACTAGAATTTATTTTAAAGTCATAAAATAACTTTAGACATTATTGAGAACATGTTAAAAATGATTGTATATTTGTATCTGATATTTAAACACATACAGGTAAAACATATTTCTCTAAACTATTTACTTCATCATAACTTAGCATACGTACTAGCATTGTCAATATCAAGCTGCATTTTAAGACTATGTTCTATTTGAAGATGACATAAATTAAACATGTCACATTTTATCTAATATCAATTTAAGGATTTTTCTTTCTTAATTGAGGTTATCATTGTATTGTAAGCATTATAAACAATGATAATCATTTATCCGAACCATAAACATTTCTATCACCCCTCCCCTTACTTTCTGTTCTCCCTTTAGTAGTTAACTCCTAACTTGCTTATACAATCATATATATAAGTGTTTATTTTCATTTTAAATTTTCAACATTGAAAAATAAATATTTATATATCGCTATATTATTTAACAAATATATTTTACAAATATCATATGCTGCTAAAATAAACAGTAGTGAAACTGAATCAGTTGCCTTCTCTATCAAGAAAACAATGCATTTTCTTTTGTTTGAATGTTCTGGCAGTGTATTACAGAGGCCACAGTATAATAGGCATGTAACCATTTGATGCACTGTGTCAGAGAGAGGCATAATTGCTCCGTACTTTGTTAAATCAGAACCGATATAGCTTGGTTGTTTTATAGGAGACCTCAGGAGATTTTGTTGTGCCCGAACCTGCCTTTTTGTTCCAGCACAATTTTTGTGAGTGAACAATAGTTCAAGCAAGATGGCACAACCAGCCACACTGCCTTAGGTAACATTGCTTTCCTTCGAGAATCTTTTGGCAACTGCCTCATCTCCCTTAGAAACAATTTTTCCTTACCCAGCCTACCAATCTTACACCACCTAACACCTATGTCTGGGGATGGATGAAAGGGAAGATTTTCCATGATGAGCCACCAACCACCATCGACCATCTGCAGGAAAAAATAACCATTTGCATAAGGAGTATGAAACCTCTTCACCAAAATGATGCAAAACCTTTAAGAACGGTGCGAGTGTTGCCTCAAATTGAACAGAGGTCATATAGAACATGTTTATACCCGAGTTTAACCGATTTAGCTTCTTTATACTTGTATGTGTTTGTAAAACTATGTAACTGAAATCAAATAAAACCTTACAATTGTTTCAGTACTGTTTCTTTTGACATATACAGTATTTAAACTTTAAAATTTAATCTTATAATTAACCTTAAAGTATAATAAACAAGCACCCAAATTTGTATTTGTTTCAGTTTATATTAGCTTTGTTTAACGCACTTGGTGGTGCTACGTCTTTGCTGCTACTTCTAGTTCCTGTGGGACGTATCACCTTCACATATCCAGAGAGGACAATTTTAACACTTAGTTGTCCATCAAATAATACAGAAGGTAGATTTAATATATTACATAAAGAAAATATCAGATTATATACAATACAACTAAACTGAAGAAATCCTTTTAAGTAATTGATTGAAATTAACAATACCTCTTGATAATTCTACTTTTTAAAGTATAAAGTTGTCAAAAGAAATGTATTAATTACGTGTGTAAAACTATCATTTTATTATGTCCATTATTAATTATGTTATATATATGTATTCTTAATGTATAAGTCCGTAAGCTGAATTTCGAGAGAAAGATTGTGGAAGCTTGGAAGGTCGAACAGAGCTGGAAGATGGTTAAAATTAAAGATATTGGCACGAAGGAGCGGGGAAAATATAGATTTTTCTCAATTTACAACATTTATAGAGTTTTAAGAAATTAAAGTTACCAAAAATCTCCATAAGAAATACATTGCAATGAAAAACAGATAACTATGATTTGTGCACAAAACAAATATTTTAACAACACCTGTTTTTAGACATGGTCAACTTTAAGTTGAGTTAGATTTTCAAAATGAATTAAAGATACATATTGAAAATACAATTCAACTTTTTAAAGTATAAAGTTGTCAATAAAAAATGTATGTGTGAAATTATCATTATCATTTTATTATGTCTTTATATATATATATATATATATATATATATATATATATATATATATATATATATATATATATATATAAACAAACATTACAGTATACTAAAATCACTCCATGTACGTTAAAATACAAATACAAATAAAAAAGCCCAACGAATAATATTTAAACATATTTATAAAAAGATATTTGACTTTTTGAATTATAATAAAAAGTAATTATAATTAAATGGGTTCATTACCAAGTGTGGGTCTGTGTTATAGTGTTATAAATCCTAAATATTTATATATCGTGGCCTTTCATATTGGCATTTTATATTTATTTATGTAAATGTTGTAATTGCAATACTATATTACCACCTGACCGAATAATCATTGCAGATGAAGTATACCAGGAGCACAGTATTAGTAGTTCACAATCTCTGTGCTCAATGTTTACTCGGCCCGACTCGGTAGTATTCCTCTTCGGCAGCAATGTTTACAATACAATATTATGTTTACAGTTTTATAGAATAATATAGTATGAAACAATAATTTATTGTGAAAACAACAGATTATCTATTTAAAAATAGTTCAGAATCAGACATTATTCTTAAACTACTAGATCACATAGAAAAAAGGCGTGAAAATTCAGGTGCAAATGGATGAAAATTATTTACTGAAGAACCTGATTACAAGCAATTGATGAACCTGTAGCAGATAACAAAAAGAGATGATCATCACCATAGAAGGTGGTGAAAAAAAACAGGAAAAGAATATAGATTCAGGAAAAATCAGTGAAAATGGATCAATATGAAAATTATGATGGATGTGCATATATATGGGTGAAAATAATAAATTAGTTAAAAAGAAATTTGTCCACCTCACAGTAACTCAACAGTAGTTCAGTTCACAACTCCATGGTGGAATAAACCATGTGAAATCAAATCACCTATGAAAATATGGAGGCTTTTTTATATACAGGACATCCTATGTGAAATTGTGAAATGTACCGAGCAGTAAATACTCAGAATTCTTACAAATTACACCCTAAACCTTTTGTTGTAAAATTGTATGCCTTTAAAAATGTGTTTTATAATTGGTAAACCCTGTCATTTTTTAAGATATTTTTTGTTGGCATTATGCAAATAGTTGAATTTTAAATGTTTAATTTGCCATATGATGGGCATGACTATGGTTAGTCTATAAATAAAACTTAAAGCTTTTTTTACAATTTAAAATTTATCAACTTTCAATGTTAAAGAAACATTTCACTTTTTGTTCATAAGCAAATGTACTACAAAACTACCTGTTTTAATTATTGACGCTTTAAAGATATATGTCAATATACTTAAAAACACAAAGTTTTTAAAATTTAAAGATTACTTATCATATTTGATAGCGATGATTAGGTTATGAACTTAAACTATTATGAGTATTTATTCACAGGACTTCTCAGTATGTCATTCGCAGAGTCCCATCCATGTACCACATTACCATCTATAGCTGACACTCAATATAACAATGTCTCCTTGCTCATAAACGCTCAACTTGAGGCTTGTGGCCTTGTGTGTACAAGGCATCCAGCTGACTTCTCACCACAGGTAATATAAAACTTAGGTAAAATCATTACTTATTTTAGAAATGGGATTTATAATTTATATAGCAATTTATTTGATATCAAATCTTGAAATATTTTTAAAAATATTACCGTTTAGTACCTATTATTCGGTCTGAATATACAATGAGACGCTTAAATATCATCTGATAACAAAGTCTTAGGAAATTTTAACCAATATTCATATTTTAAACATGGTAATGTGGTAAGGACTTTACATATTTCTTTATATTTTGTCGTTGTTCATAACCAACTGGTTGTTAATCTCTTATTACAATTTAAAATTACTTGTGACCAGACATTCTATTAATATAAGCTGTTAAATTGTTAACTTACACTTGAAGAAAACGTTTTCGATTTACAACTTTTTCACCCTCAAATTTCTGCCACTAGGATAGCTGCAGTTGCGCTTTTTCGGTCCAACTTTTGAAAGTTAGAAGTGATGTGATCGAAAAGTTGTGATCTGTGTCGTGTTTCGTGCATTTAGGTTGTCATTTTTATGTGTGTTGCTACGTTTGTATATTTCATATTGTTCTAGTGTGTTTAACTTGTGGTCTTTGTGGCCTGTGTAGAGAATGTTCATGTTATTTTCCATACTTTTGCATGGTGGTTAGTGTTTATGAGCTGATTTGCGAAAATGGATTCACTAAAAATGTACAGTGTGCCTATGTGTTCTTTATATCTTTCAATGAAAGATCTGCCTGTTTGTCCAACATAGAAGTTATTGCTGGTGGTGCATTGTAGTTTATATAGTCCTTATATAAAGTTTGTATATAGTATAAAGTTAATATAGTAGTGAGGAAAATGACATGCAATCATGTCAAGTTCTGTCTAAAACACAATCATATTCAGAACTATAACTTTCTGGTAAATATATTAATAAACGTACATGATACACATTTCTGCCCATGTTATTCAAATTTAAACATTTGTTGATTCCATCTACGCGTGAGCCACTAGTAATCACTAAACACTTTTAAATGTTTTAAACTTTCCTATAGTAGCACTTACTTTGTTTGTTGAGGATGGCCGTTTCGGGAGATGTGTCCCTTTGTCAACTCAGACCGTAACTGATCTCAAGGTTTACGTAGGTTAGGGTAGGGGTGGGATATTTTGGTGATGTGGGTGTATTTTGTGTGTATTAGGAGCTATGATGTCCAAAAGTGCGTGTGAGTTGTAAGGTAATTGTGTATTGAGTATGTGTGTAGGGTGTAGTTTGAAGTGCCTGTATATTTCGTATTGTTCGGTTGTGTAGCATTGGTTATTTCTGTGTTGTTTATGAAGAAGATTGTTTCTTGCCAAAACTTCTTGTCAAAAACTTCTTGCGAGTTGACAAAGGGACACATCTCCCGAAACGGCCGTCCTCAACAAGCAAAGCAAGTGCTACTATAGGCAAGTTTAAAACATTTAAAAGTGTTTAGTCAAATTTAAAGTGAAAATTTTATAATTCTGTAACTTATAAGGAATCTAATAACTAATTTAATATGATTGAGTATATTATATGTAATTAATTTAATGTGATATGAGTATATACTCGTAAAATGAGTAGAATTATTCTTTGTTTCTATCTGTAAGACATGATTACTTGAAATACAAACGCAAATAGGACCATCTTACAGAGTTATCATACAGTCAGATCATTATTTAATGGATAGGTATAATTTGGACAACCGTATTAATCACCTAATAATTATAATTATTAACAATCGCCTAAAACCTAACTTAATAACCTAACTACAAATACACACCACGACAAACCCATAAAATACCTAACAATACCATACAGATCACCCAAAACCCACAAACTAACCAACACACTTCGAAAATACAACCACAGAATAACCTACTCCACACACAACACTATCAACAAACAATTTAAACGCAAAAACATAATCAACGACATTACACCTCCACTGGCATATACAAACTAACTTGCAGTTCGCGCCCCAGTTTTTACATAGTCCAGACAGGGAGGTGATTTTACACATGTTACCAAGAATATATTAAAGCAATAACACCCAATCAAACTTTGCCGATCATCTTTTATCCACAAACCCTAACTACACAAAGATAACTTCCAATCTACAAATTCTTCACAAAAAACAACAAAAATAACCAACAATACACAACCAAACAATATGAAACATACAAACATTTCAGGCTACACCCTACACACATACTCAACATCCAATTACATTATAACTCTTGCACACTTTTCAACATCATAACTCCTACTAATCTCTTGAATTTTGTAGTGTATTACGTTCGGTGAAACTTAATTATTACTTTTCATTAGTTTACGACTATCCGAACTTTAAATTTTGTAAAAACTTTCTGAGAAAGAACGTTTTTGGTCTGCTTGGAGTTGTTAGGTTAAGCGATGATGGTTTTAAAAGCAGATTTTCGATAATATCAAAGACTATCTGTGATTTGCATTGGGTTTGTTCATTTAATATGTTTGTATTTTGTGTGTTTGTAAATTTCATATTGTTTTAGTGTGTTGAGATGTAGTCCTTTTTTGTTGATGTGTAAGATTTCTAGGTTATGGTATATGTCTGTGTATTTGTGTTTTGATACTTTTAGGTGATTGTAGAATGCTGAGTTGGTGTTCCTCAACTCTTTGATTGAAGCTGCAACCTGTTTGCCCAGTGTAGAATTTGTTGCAGTTTGTGCCGTTTAATTTGTATACGCATAAAACAAGATATAAAATAGCATACAAAACTAATAACAAGCTACAATACAAAATACAACACGACACCAACAACAAAGATAACTACAAGCACCAGACGTATACAAATTAAACTTTAACAAATTCTACATTGGGCAAACAAGTTGCAGCTTTAAACAAAGAGTCGAGGAACACAAACAGAACACCAACTCAGCATATCTGAGATATAACTATCCTGATTGTCATAAATATTAAGTTTAAATTTTGAATTTTTGTATAAGCAACCTTAATTTAAGGTACCCACAAACACGCACTCATCATATATTCTACTTGTTACTAATTTTATTGTTTTTTTTGTTATTTAGGGAACAAAAGGACCTAAAACTTTAGAAGCTGAATCAACAGCAATTTTAAGCACACGAAACTACACAGTTATAATTAAAAATGCAACTTTAAATTCAACTGACCAATACACATATACTTTGAAAGCAGATGATCTTCCATTATTTCGAATGCCTCGTCCAGAAGATGAGGATAAACGAAATCTCAAAAAAATGGTCAATAAAGAACATTTTCCAACTTCAGTAAGGAAATTAACAAATACAACATATTTTTTTCCAACAAGTGCTCTGTACAACTTATCGTGTGAACCAGAGGATGAACAAAATTCTAGCAGTCCCTACTTATGTAATATAAAAAAATCAAATGAATTATTTCCGTCTGTTATTTCATCAAAAGCTGAGGCTTTGGACTTGAAAATAAAATCAGCACCAAGCAAGAGCCCAACAAATGTCAAGAAGCTCTTTATTACTGATATGAATATGATGCAAAATGGTAAAGGCAAAGCTTTTAAGGGCACAACTTGCAGTGTGGAGGTAAGATTTTTTATTATAAAGTTTTGTAATTTTCCCTAGTAATAAAATAATGAAAAATACAACATTGATATTTATAAATCATGTTTACCATCACAGAGATTATTGTTCAAAGAAATGCAGTTGATTTGCAAGTCAGGTATAACTGTTTATATAAACAGGCAACGTTTCAATAATGGCTACTTTATCACCATCAAGCATTTTCCCTCTGCGCTCTATTCATTCTCAAGCTTTCTTGAGTTTGTTGCTTGTACATGGACAAAGGTGTGAGTTAATGAAAGCATATACACACTGTTTTCATAAATATTCAAGGGTTATGTGACGGTGCTATTTTTCAATATAGTGTAGCAGGAACAAGACCTGATGACGATAACATAGCCATTATTGAAACATTGCCGTTGTAAATAAATAAATTGACCTGACATGCTAATCAACTGCATTTATTTATACAATTGTTATTTATAATTCTTATTTTATATATATATATATCAAATCAAGATTTTAAAAATTTATTTTAAATTTTTATTGAAGATTAAAACTTATTTATAAAGATTTAATAAAAATTTGTTTCTATATCTACACAAAAAAGTCTTATGGTTTCAATAGGTACAAGATTTGATCATTTTAAAATTTGTTTTTAAAAGGTTAGCAAAAAAATAATAAAGATAGTGTAATCTAACTAATTTCAATAATTACTTGTTTACAGTATTAATTATAAAAATTATGCACAATGGTTATGGTACAATGCGAAAAACAAAAGCCCAATTCAGATCAAAGTATTGTGACCCCAGGTTTTGCTCTATTTATTCATCATCAGTTAACCAATTCTTATTCTTTGAAATAAATACAGAGTAATAAAACAACTAATAACTTTACATTAGTTTACGGCTATCCGAACTTTAATTATTTGTAAAAACTTACAATGTAAAGTTATTAATTAAGTTTCAGCAAATGTAATGGACTACAAAATTCAAGAGTATGAAAAGAAATTATTTTAGATTTTAGTTAATTACCTAAACTGAAAAGGTAGTTAAACTGATTACTTTTTTGTGTAGTTATCAATTTTCCAGTGGCTAAATTAATTTAAAATTATCAATATGGCCTGTGTATAACTTAATTTTTAAAATAAACTTGTGGAAAAATACCTATCTAAGTACATAAGTATAATTTTAAATATATAAGTATCCCACTATTAAATAATCCACTATACAACCATCCCAACATTTGTTGACAATGGAAAGACCAGAGAGATTTAAATAAGTTGTATAAACTATTTTAAATTGTTTTTACATTGGACAAGCAAGAATAGGGAGTTTCTATCCTGACATTTCCCGAAAACACACACTTAACAACAAAGTGACATAACACGCATGAGATTAGTACTGTTTGAATAGAAACAATTCAGTTTTGCAACTGATGAATTATGAAACCTTTTAAAAACTGTTTAGTAAATATGTAAAAAGGTAATAAAATTCTTATTACACTTTTGCTATTACTTGCGACCAGACGTTTTGTTAACTAAAAGTTGTTAAATTGTTAACTTACACTTGGAAGAAACGTTTTCGTCTTACGACTTCTTCAGCCTGTCAACTTTTAGTTAACAAAAAGTCTGGTCGCAAGTAATAGCAAAAGTGTAATAAGAATTAACAACCAGCTTGTCATGAACAGCAACAAGATTTCGATATGTAATAAAATTGATAATAATCATTTCAGGAAGATGTAATAACTGAATCTGTGTTGGTGCCACTTCCAAACCCAGAGAATAATTTGGAAACTGATGATCTGTTAGATCTTCAGGATTGTAAAACATCTTGCATTGTGACTATACCTAGAAACAAGCTCTGTTCCAACTTGGAAAATACTGTTGAGTATGACATTAGACTAACATTTTGGGTTTACCTAGTAATCCGAGTATTTATTGGGATGATTAGTGGAACTGCATTTGCTATGTTTGAAGGTAATTAAATCAATAAATATTTGAATTGTTGGATTTTAAAATACTTTGTTATTGCAATTTTTCAAAAATAGTAATTTTTTAAAAACATGTAATACTTATAAACATTTATTAGTAATTATTAAGATCAGCGACTACCGCTTCAGTCGGCAAAATGTTTTCCCTGATCAATTTGACCTTGCTGAACACGAATCTGAAGTTGTTTACTGCCAACACATATTTACATTTAAAAAAATAACCTAACCTGACTTTCATGCTTACTAACGCTCCAATCAGCAATTTTTTTCCTGATAGATTTGACCTTGCTGAACACGAATCTGAAGTTATTTTTAACATCAAACACATATTAACCTAAGAAAACCAAGTCAGGTCAGATTAGGTTATTATTATTTTTTTTTAATGTGTTTGCGGTAAAAAAAACTTCAAATTCGTGTTCAGCAAGGTAAAATTGATCAGGAGAAAAAATTTTGCTGATATTAATAATTACCCATTTATTTAAATCAAATTATCAATTTAATTAGAAAATGTTTCACAAAACCTTCATAATCCAGAAAAGTTTTCATAAAACAAATTACTTATATTGTTGCAATTACCGATAATTTCATACAATTATATCTAATTTATGTAAAAACATGATTGGCCTATGTATAATTTAACAGTTTCAAATTGTACTGACAAATTTTCAGGCTTCATTAACTAAACCTTTAGATCTTTCCACTCTTTTTTTAACATCAATTGAAATTTTTAGGTGCAGTAATAGCAATTTTAAGAAACCATAAAGGAGATTATGGACTGCAAAGGATATATGCTGCCTTTGGAGGCATGATCAGCTCACCATTATCAGGTGTTCTCATTGATTATGCAAGTACTGGAAAAGGCTATACTGACTTTAGGTGATTTTATTTAATATAATTTTAACACATTTTCCCAATTCCGGTTAATTTGATAAACAATATACTGCAATAAACAATATTTTGAAAAATGAAAATTTTCAAACATGGAACAATAAATAATAAACCTTTTAAATGCTTACCTCCTAGCATATTTTTTTAAAATACATCTTGGCATTCCAAAATTGGTTTCTGTTGGATGTTGAGCCATTTGGTGACTGTAACCAGCTTCTAAACATTTTCTTAACTTCTCTGAGATGTAACAGCATTTACATTTCTAAGATGTATCCTACATCTCACTTTCTTCTTATAATTCCTAGGTATCTTAGTCCTAAAACCAAAATAAATTTGTAAAGCTAAACACAGTTTGGGTTTTACTATTTAAAATTTTTAAAAGTAGTTATACCACTGTAAAATACTTTTTTAAAATAAAGAAGTAAACAATACAAATTAACAAAATCCAAACCTAAAAATGCCTAGGCCAAAGTTCCATAAAATCTGGGAAATTGTTAGCTGAAAAAAATTTCATTGTTAAGAATAAATAATTTAGATGCAACTGATATAGTATTTACTAATCTATTTCTATTTATACTTAACAACAAACATAAGACGCTACTTACCAGAATATCACTAAAATTTTGTATGAGCAACAATGGCTTGAAAATAATTTTCACATTGTAGTTCTTTACTAGTGCTGCTGCCGTGGTGAAATTATACACTTAGTCACATTATTACAAAAATTAAATGAAATATATGACTCGTGCTGCTCTCTGTTATTTAAAACTTGGAGCTTTTGAATTGAATGATAAAACATTTACCATGCTTTGAAATTATTTATTATTAAATTCATTTCTAGAATTAATTACTATATTTTCTTCTTGGGGAAAATGTATTCATAAAAAGCAAATGTTACATCGTTTATTATCGTTTTAAATCCTCCAATTTTAATTTTCCACAAATATTGTTATTTTATACTAGTAAGAAACTAAATTTAAAATCTTTAAAATTCATTTTTAACTTTTAAAAATTCAACCATTAACCAAAGTTTTATTGAAAATGTTTAATTGTATGTGGTAACTGGTCTGTAATTGTATATTGTAGGGTACTTGGTTTACTTTTTATTGCTTTTTTATAATTTTAAACAAAATAAAATTATTAACTTAATAAAAGCAGATGAGATTTCAGTTGATATTAATTTATATAATCACCTCTCAAGTGAAAATTAGTTCTTAATTCTTTAATAAATATTTTTAATAACGGTTCAGAAAGATGTTTTAGAAATAGGATTTTTCTACATAAAATGAAATTTGTATATGTTCTAATTATAATTTATTTTTTCAGGCCTGCTTTTTATTTGTACGCAGGGTTGAAGATAGTTAGTGGAGTGCTAATGTTATCTATTAACTTACAGTTCAAGTCACCAGCTACCAATGTGGTGAAAGACGTAATGACGGTCCTAAGAAATATTGAAATTGTAGCACTCTTTATAACTTGTTTTATTTTAGGTAAGTGTTCAGTTATATATGTAATTGCAAAACAATTTGTTTAATCAATGCACAATATGTTAAACCTTTCCTTAAATAATTAATATGTCTCATCATACTTATAACTAGTCAAAACAATGTGTAAACAACAAGAAAAATTATTTATGAAAATAAAATGAAATAATGTTATATTTCAATTTGAAAATTAATGCCTTATAATTTAAGTAAATTAATGAAAAATATTTTGCTTCAGTGAGTTTTTCATAAATTTTTATAAATTATGAGTTTGGTTGTTACTTTGTTAAGTTCAAACTTAGGTTTTATACTCTTGAATTTAGTAGTCCATTACGTTCGGTGAATCTTAAATTTAAAGTTCGGATAGTCATAAAATAATGTTAAAGTGATTAATTAAGATTCACCGAATGTAATGGACTACAAAATTCAAGAGATTAAACATCTATTAGGCTGTATCTGTGTGCTCTACCCTGATAAGGTCTTTCCAAGTTTCTAATAATAAATCAATAAAATATCTATTTATTACTTGGCTATCTTTTCATTGGTTACTAAAAATCACCAATCTCCTTTTACTACTTTTGTAGTAACTCTTTTAATAATAATATAATACACACACACACACACACATATATATATATATATATATATATGTGTGTGTGTGTGTATATTTATATATATATATTTATATATATATATATATATATACATATATATATATATATATATATATATATATGAAGTTCAATATATATATATATATATATATATATATATATATATATATATATATATATATATTTGTGTGTGTGTGTGTGCATGTGGTGTGTGTGTGTGTGTGTGTATGTGTGTGTGTGTGTGTGTGTGTGTGTGTGTGTGTGTGTGTGTGTGTGTTACATTATTTATAACATTAGACAAAAAAATATATATGTGACAATCATTCCCCAAAAGATGGAATAAAAGTTAGGACTTGAGACAAAACAGTAGCCTTTTGTTTCTCTAGAACAAGAGATTGAAAAAACGCAAAAAGAGAAAAAATAGTTGATCCAGCCCATCAGCATGGGTAGTATTGTCCTTGTTGAAGTATCTCATTCTTTATTTAATGCTTCCTTCATACCAATAATTTCCTTTGAATATACGTGATGCTATATAATTATAACATTCACTCACTTATATAGTGTACAATAGATATTCAAGTCTAATGAACATTAATTTTCAGGGACTGCTTGGGGATACATTGAAAGTTTTTTGTTTTGGCTGCTTCAAGATTTGGGTGCTTCACGATCCTTAATGGGAATAACAATAACGATCGGTGGAATTGCTGGTTTGCCACTGTTAGTAATGTCGGGACCTATAATAGATCGCATCGGACATGCTAATGTATTATTTATTGGTTTTATATTTTATGCTATTCGATTGTTAGGTAAGTTATTTTAACTTGTAACTTATAAGTTAATATGTAACTGATAACAGCTACATTTCTGTAACTGATACCATTATTATTTATGCATAATATAATCATAAAATATTCCAAGTGTTTATAGTAATTTTTAAAGCAAATTTGACACTGTTGAAACAATTCCATATGTAATACTATTAAACCATACTATTTACTATACTACTTAAACCAAAACATCAATACCTGTAAATATTAAATCTGTATTGATATTTCATCTCAAATCTTGTCACTAACATCCTACAACACGTAACCAGACAAACAAACTGTACCAGAAGCCATCAACTCTAACACTGAAACATGGAGAAGAATCCTTAGGAAGACCAGGGAAGTCAATGCAATAGTTATCCAGGATAACCAACAGTTTAAAGTGATTCATAAGATATTTAAGTTCTTGCAATTCTAGCATTAAAATGATTAATACCTTTTACATTTGTTTATGACTATCCGAACTTTAAAATTTTTTTTGTAAATTTGTAAAAACTTACTGAGACAGAACGTTTTTCGATCGCTCCATAGCGATCTTCATCAGTGTCTAAATTTTCCGATAGGTGTTGTTAGGTCTTTGATGCTATTGAAAATCTGCCTTTAAAACCGTCACTGTTTAGCCTAACAACAACTCCAAATGGAAAATTTAGACACTGATGAAGATCACCATGGAGCGATCAAAAACGTTCAGTCTCAGTAAGTTTTTACAAACTTACAAAAAAAAATTAAAGTTCAGATAGTCATAAACTAATGTAAAAGTGATTGATTAAGTTCTACCGAACATAATGGGCTACAAAAGTCAAGAGTGCATTATTTTTCTCTTGTAGGATGTTCAGAATACAAAAAGTTTTATAAACGTTCTTTTCTTCTAAATTAACAAGTGTTGATTCACTTTAGTATATTTTACCCCAATATTAAGAGAATATTAGGATTCACCGACCGTAATGGACTAAAAAGTTCAAGAATATTAGGATGTTATTATTCACTTTTACATTAGTTTATGACTATCTGAACTTTAATTTTTTGTAAATTTGTAAAAATTTTGAGACAAAATTGCCACTGTACAATTAAAAATGTTATGTTTAAGTTAGTTTTTTACAAATTTAACAATAAATTAAATTAAAAGTGATTAAATAAGTTTCACCAAATGTAATGGACTAAAAAATTCAAGAGATTAGGATGTTGTTTTTATGTAATCTGAAATTACTTTTATGGTAATAAATTGCAGATCAGTTAAACATTTTGTTAGTTGTATTTTTGTATACATTAAAGGATTTGAGTTTAAAAAAATAAAACCTAGCCTTAATTATTGTTGTCTTCCATATTTATTAGACATAGTTATGAATGACATGTTCTATTTTTGTAATATTATAGTAATTAAATAACACCTAATTAGATCTAAAACTGAAAATAATTTTTTACACCTGAATAAAAATTTCAAGCACAATAGCACAACATATTAAAGAATATTTCTCAAACATTTCAAGTTTATCGTCATGACTCTTCCCTTTTAAGATAACATCTATTTTCCAATACCTTTACTGTCGCTGTTCATTATAAACAGGAGTGTAGTCAGAATCAATACTTACATCTTTAAAAACTGATTCTTGATCATGATTCCACTTGCTAACTTGGTCATTTTCATCGAGAATACCATTGTTGGCTTCGTTTATCTTTAAAAAGAACTTGCAGTTTTTGTGTTGTACATCTTGAGGTTTTTGTATAAATTACGCTTTTTGTATTAACTTGTAAAAACCACTACTTACTGATTTATTCAGCATTTCGTACTAGGTCAGCTTATTATTCACCTGTGTAGAGGTTTTTTTAATTATGTTGGATGTTGTGAATGCTAGTTTGTATTATAGTTTGTGGTACGAGGAAGATATTTTTTGTGAAGTGTTGTTGTGATATGTTAGTGTTACGTATTTCTGTAGTTGTTTGTTATTGTTTTCGTTGTGTTATGTGTGAGTTGCTTTTGCGCACTATGTTGTCTATTAAGGTGTGTTCGTGTCTGTTTGTATAGGCTGTGTTTTATTGTGATTAGATAGTTGAATAAATCAGTTAATAAATAAAAGTGTACACTTTTTTGTATTAAATTGGCAAGAAACCACTACTTACTGATTTATGCAGCATACGTGTTTCCCACTAGGTTAGAGCATTATTCAATGCTGTGAATCACTGACAAGACTGTTGCTCAGGTGTGTTGTGTTGGTATGAATCTGTGGTGTATTTCTGTTCTGTGGTGTGTACTATTCATAGAGTAGTTGTTAATTATGTGCTCAAATATAGTATTTGATTGGGAATGAGTTTCGTCATTTAAAATGTGTTGTGGATAGTATTTATGGTGTTTATATTTCCCATAGTTTTATACTGTGTTAAGTTTGTTGCTTGAATAAATCAGTAAGAAGTGGTTTTTTGCCAAGTTAATACAAAAAAGTGTACAAAAACCTCAAGACGTACATACAACACAAAAACTGCAGAAGAGTGTTATTTAAAAAGAATTGTCAAATTCTCTTTTCATTTCCTCTGATTCATTCACTTCTATCTATGTCATTTACAGGGTTTTTACTTTAAAAACAGTAAAAAAACCTTTAAAATATGAGAAATAACCAGATGGCCAAATCCTTCTATTACTTTAGCATAAAAATACTCCCCTGTGATGAATACAAAATTTATTTACCTTACTATATTTAAGATAAATATATGAAACATTTGTAATAAGAAAGAGAATCATTTGGTGTTTTGCGAGCTAGCTTTCCTCTTCGTAAACTACTTTCTTAGTTATATAAAGAAAATATATAGTTTCATTAAATTTTAATTCCAATGTTATCGACACTATGTTGTCTATACAATTATTTTAGACATAAAATATAAAAGAAATCAATTTATAATTATAAATATAGAATATAAAATCCATTCTTATTATATATTTTCTTATGTATCTAGAAAACTACATGAAAGACCTACGTAATTACACAACATTATCATATCAATCAAAGTAATAATTAATTATTTTCATTATAACCTAGCCTTCTTATTATTTATTCAATTCTCTCTATTATTTCACACTCTTCTTATATATTTCATGTACAAATTTTCAATCGTTAATAAAACACTTTTTATTCATCCACTCAAATTCAAATACATTTTTGTAAAACTTGTAGTAGGTGGCCCTTAATGTAAAGTTTTTTTCAAATAATAATTTAATACTACTTTTGGTATCACTTGACAGAAAAACTACTACTTACTGGTATTTTGCAGCAGATGCATTTCACACTAGGTCAGTGCATTGTAAGTAGTGGTTGTTTTGCCAAGTGATACCGAAAGTAGTAATTTATAAAACAACCTCAAGATGTACAACACAAAAACTGCAAGTATTGATTTATTAATAAAATTTAATAATGAAATAATTTTAGTTTCGTATGGTAGAAACACTTTTCACAAAAAGGGAAAGGTATGCAATATAGTTATTTCATCCCTTTTGTCTTAAAATAAGTGATAACAAATGATTTCATAAAACAGCTGATCTTATGTTATAGGTTTAACATTAGGTTATGTTATTTAATTTATATTAATTATAATTATTTATTGAAAATTAACTAAATCCAAATTTATCTTTGTTGGCTTATGAAGGAATTGACTTTGAAAATTTTTGTTTGTATTACTTGTTCTTAGGTTACTCGCTTATCTACAACCCTTGGATGTGTTTGATTTTTGAAGCTATGGAGTCAGTCACATCTTCTCTAGCAATCACAGCTGCAGTAACATATGCAGCCAAGTTGTCTACGAATACGACAGACTCAAGTATACAAGGGCTACTAGGAGGCTTATATTTTGGTGTCGGTATGTTAGCCCTTTATTTAATATAAGAACATGATATAATGAGAACAAAAGTACAAACAGACTGTAGGGGTGTTATTAGTTTACTCTCTAAAACCCATATTTAACATTACAATGAAAATATGTTAATTTTGAGTCTGAAAACTGAGAGTAGATTCTCTAGAGTACGGGTCTCAAAACTACATGGGCCAAATATGGCCGAATAGATCTTTAATAAAAGCCATGATTAATATCTTAATCTCTGAATTGAAGCTGTTTGTCCTTTCCTACCGTAAGGTTGTCAGGAAAGTGGGAAGTAAATCTCATCTTCAGTTCCGAAACTAATCATAATAGAAATAGGAAAATGTTCAGGTATTAGATGTTTATTTGAGCACTCGAAAGTATTAAATAAATAAACAAGTTGACTATCAAATCAAAATTATTTACTTTATTAGAGCAATGTTTCAGCAACTAGTTCATTGCCCTTATCAAGCCTGCATTAAAGATAAAGACTTTGTTTTTTAAAGCTCAACAGGCTTAATAAGTGCAACAAACAAGTTTCCGAAATGTTGCACTGTTAAAATTAATATCTTTGACTCGACAGTCAACCGGTTTATCATTTATTTAATCCAGGTATTATATTCTTGAAATTGTATGATAACCATTTATATAGAATAACTGATGTACAGAATAATTTACTTGTTTATTTAAAAATTAGTCTTTTATCACAAAAAGTTAATCAAACTTGTTCCAATTTTCAAAACAAATAGTTATAATTTAAAAAAATTTATTTTAGTGGAGTAGTAATATGAACAATATATAAGAGGTAAACTATTTTCTTTTAATTAGGTAAAGGAGCAGGCAGTTTGGTTGGAGGCTACCTCATGAAGGCTGTGGGAACAAGACCAACATATCAGATATTTTCAGCAGTGACATTACTAACAGGATGTCTTTACTATGCATTTAATCATTTTTACATTGTGAGAAGAAATCATTTGTCTGACAAACATAACCCTGAAAAGAAAACAGTAAGATATTTTTTATAAATTAATATTTAATTGTATACAACTGCTATTAAAACTAACACCATCGTTGCATAAAATGAGAAAAAATTTCTCAGTTTTATAAAAAAATTATAATTTTAAATTCTGCATGAAGTTAAGTCCATTTAATGTAATTATGTCATTACATTTATTATACTTACGTTTTTAGTATAACAGGTATAAAAAACATCAGTATAGTTGAATTTTGTAGTCCATTACGTTCGGTGAAACTTAATTAATCACTTTTACATTAGTTTATGACTATCCTAACTAAAGTTCGGCTAGTCATAAACTAATGTAAAAGTGATTAAATCAGTAACATGTTTAAAATGGTAAATTTGTTCTACGATTAATTGGAGCATTACAATTATTTAACCAATTCAGTATAGCACAGTCATAAACAATAGATCTAGGCTTCTGAGTTTTGTGTTCTGCTTTCTCCTTCTATTTTCATTATGTTCAGGTAACTTTCTGTTGCCTGCCTTATATAGAGGGTATAAAAATGCTTCATATGTGACCTAATCACTAACATAGCTAGAAATTTGGGTTGACATTCCTGAAGGACAGGAAGTTAATTTATGCCTTTAAGACAAATTATGAAAATTAAATCTCATTTAAGTGATTTTATAATTATCACTTTTACATTAATTAAGTTTCATTAATTAATTAAGTTACACCAAACTTAATGGAGTACAAAATTCAAGAACCACTACAATGCTTAAAATTGATCATAACTTAGAAAACATTGTTAATAATTTAACTACATTAAAAATTAAACTTTTAAGATTATATAATTCACATTCCGATATAAGTATATGTAAAGGATCATATAATATATTCTGGATACCAGGTTAAAAGCTTACAAAAAATAACAAGGTCTTAAAAGCAAACTTGATTTTCATTTCCACAAACTATAAATTGACAAAGAAACATTGAGTTTAAAGATTTCTTTTGAAGTTTATTAAAATCTTATTCCTCCTTTGTTACAGCTATTTCCCAATGGATATAACCCATAGATAGTTATTTTAGGCGCCTTTTGTAATTTTTACTTCTCAAATAACCACTGAACAAAGTTAAGCATTTTGATTGAATTCCTTCACAGACTCGTATACATATTTATACTGAGTTCACTCTCAGTTCACTGTCAACTAGTCTTTTGCGGTGAAGTTATATTTGAGTTTTACTATAAGAGATTAAAACTGTTACATGAAATATTTTACAAATATGGCTAATTTATACCAATTCTTTCATAAATGATAGATTAAAGGGTCATTTTATATTAGTTGATTCCAACTTCACTTGAGCAATTACTTTTTAACTAAAAACACTTGCACATATGTTACACTTACCTATAGTAGCATGTACTTATATGATTGTTGAGGACAGCCGTTTCAGGAGATGTGTCATATTGTCAACTCAGACCGTAACTGACCTTATGGTTATTATAGGTTAGAGTAGAGATGTAGGTGTATTTTGGAGAGTTTATAATATGGGATTAAACATCAAAACCCCCTGGTTGTACCCCTGTTCTAAAGAAAATAAACAACTGTCCATGTCAACTAACTTTTCAGTGGGGAAAGGTTGTTATAGGGGGCCCGATTTTCTGGCAAATATCTACACTGTGTCGTGTAGTTACAAGTATAAAGTAGCCTTTAAAACATATAACTACTAAAAAATACCTAAACAACACAAAAACACTCTAGAACAAACACGACAGGCCTGGAGTATACAAGACCACTGGTAACTGCCCCAGCTTCTACATACTTTAAACAGGGAGAAAACTTACCACACGATACAAGAACACATAAAACAACTTAAAAAACACTCATCAAAAATCAAACTACGCCATTCATATACAGAAGACACTACACATACACACCAACATGGACACTAATCTGAACGTTCTTCATTAGATAAAAAAAAGCAATAAACTAAACATGACAGAAAACTACGAAATAAACAAACCTCACAAAAACTATCCGCAACTCATTATAAATGGCAAAATGCACTCACAATCAAATACTATATTTGAACACATAATGAACAACTATTTTATGAACAATAACACACCACAGAAAACCAATACACCACAGTCTCACAATAATAAAACAGGTCTGAGCAAAAGTCTTGTCCGTGACTCACAGCATTGAACAATGCACTGATCTAGTGTGAAATGCTAGATAGTACAGGTTTTTGTCAAGTGATATTAATAGGAAAAAAAATTATGTAATGAAAATATTTGTACAGATACTACTTTCTGAATACACCTACATCTCATAAATTTATTACTCATTAAAAACATTCTAGGATACTAATTACATTTTTGCTACTACTTGCGACCAGACTTTTTGTTAACTAAAGGTCGTTAAATTGTTAACTTACACTTGGAGGAAACGTTTTAGTCTTACGACTTCTTCAGCCTCCTGAAGAAGAGGAGTCTTCAGGGAGGCTAAAGAAGTCGTAAGATGAAAACGTTTCCTCCAAGTGTAAATTAACAATTTAACAACCTTTAGTTAACAAAAAGTCTGGTTGCAAGTAATAGCAAAATTGTAATAAGTAATTAACAACCAGCTCATCATGAACAGCAACTAGATTTCAATATTCTAGGATACTTGGTTCCAATAACACATAAAAATTAGTTCTACTTATTTTATTTTGAAACTCTATATGATTTTGAGAATGATCAATTACTTACAAACCAAATAATCTCTCATGTTACTTTATTTAAATTATGTGCAACTTTATTAAAAATAATATAGACACTTGACATGTTGAAGGCATTTAAAGATCTTTATGTATAATCACAATTTTTTGTTCTTTAGTTGAGTTTCGGAACTTGGGAAGGAAAAACACAATCAGCTTTGGAAAAGCAACGAGAAGCCGAAATGTCAAATTCATGTCACAACAACATCAAAGAAGGAAATCATATTCCGGTAATTGAAAATGTTCCACTAAAAATGTCTGCACCTAGTGTAAAAAGTTATACGAATGATGTAGGTAATAAAGGAACAGAAAATCACAGTGGTGTTAATAAAGAAAACAAATTAGACACTGGAGGCAGTGAAAAACTTAATCTTGGATATGAAAGCGACGAAGAAGATTTGTATGTGAGAATTAGAAGTCACAAACAATCAGATGATTCAAGAAACAAAGAAGAAAGATAACATTTGTGATATACAGTTTATAAATTTAATTTTTTTGTTTTAGTTAATGAACACATTGACACTTAAAGTTCTACTTTATCTTTATACTGGACTTAAAATAAATATTAAAAATGTTATGTCTAGGTTTTTTAAAAGGATATAGTAATATTCAAGTTTTTGATATTTATTTTTTTCAGCTAAAATTTACATTTAATGGAAATAACTTGATGTATATATTATTATACAAGTATCAGGACTCTATGTACTGCACAAGAATACAACTGTTTACTATCATGTTTTGGCCATTCTCATTATCTTTGATCATTTTCAAAACATAAGTTAAAAGAATACAGAGATACAATACAACATAAAACATTCAATAGTAAATTTTATAACTTATTGAATATTTACTTGGTCAGAAACTAAAAAAAAAAATTTCTGACAAGGCGTCTTTGTTTTTGTTGTATTTTAAACGTCTATTGTTTTATTTATGTTTTGAAAATTACCAAAGATAATGTACATAGCCAAAATGACACACATTTACAAGAATAAATTACATGAAAATAGCTATTATAGTTGTGAGCAGTCCTGAAATTATACAATCAATTTAAATAGATATCAGTTTGAACAATGGGAAACGAAATTAAAAAAATGACACTGCTTGTATAATTTTAATTTCTTTTCTATAGTTGCAATTTTTCCATAACATGACTAAGTATTGAAAAAAAAAGTTATTTATTTTGTGAGAAAAATGTATTTGTGAACACGATTGATTAGATTTTCCATTTTAAATATTTTTTTGAAAACAACACAGTTCCATAAAGTTTTAGACTGTAGCTGAACAGTAAGAAATGGAAAATCTACGTCAATATGCATTTACTTCCTACTTAACATTTTCTCTTGAATGCTTTGAAATTTTAGTAATAGTAAACAATTTACAAGCATATGCTGTTTGACAGAGGGGAAGTTGACTAGAATAGCTTGCTACTTGTGAGTAGGATATTTTAATTAATTGCTAGTCGTACCACTGATCAAAATGTTTAAACTAAAACAACAAATTCGAATGCAAAAACATTTAAATAGTGTGCCTGTAACATTCGAATAAATGAGAAAACAATTTAGCAAGACTAAGTAAATGAAACTGTATAGGTATGTGATGCTATTTACGAAACCATAAATGTATGTACAAGAGAAAACTCTTTTAACGTTCTTGAGTTTCGAAAAGTTGTAGTAAAGTAACAAGTCTATAAATATACTTCCGGCCTAAATTAAATGACACTTTCGCAATGTATTTTTACTTTGTGAACGTATATCTGAGTGGTAACGCATAACCTATTTAAAGAAAAAACCAAAGAAATTTAACAACGTTAATGTTTCAATAAAGAGTGTGGCCTTAAATAAGATTAAATTCATTACATTATGAAACATGTTAATAAAAATGTTTGAAAGTTATTAGCACAGAAAATTTACAAATAAGTTACTAAAAACTTATTTTGGTTAGTAAATAATTTGATTTAAAACAAAAGTTTTATCCCAGAAACAAAAATGTACCTTTTTATTTGTAATGTGGAAATAAACAATTAGATCTAAATAATTGGCATATTTACATAAATTTCTAATATTTTTTATAAAATTGGAATTTTTATTTTTAATCAGAAGGTAATTATAAAAAGATGAATTTATATTTATATAATTACACTTTAAATTAATCATGTAATTAAATTCTTTGAATTGACAAAAGTAGCTATTTTATATTTATAATTGTAAAATTATTTCATTGTATAGTGCAATATATTACAACAGATATAATGTAATAATTGAAAGACTTGCTGTGGTGAAATATAAATTATCTAAACATAACATATTATTACTCTCAATTTTTTTCTATATGCTTTACGTTTTTAAGATTTAAAAACATATTTTATATTTCACAATGTATAAAATTTTATGTGAATTTGGTTTTGTGAGAAACATTTTGTCACTTTTTTATGCAGTAAATTTATTTAATTCTTTATACTATGATTATATTATACGTATATTAAAATAATAAAAGACGTGAATATAGAATTTGATAGTTTTTTTTTATTTGTTTAAGTAACTTATATTTATTTTTGCAGATTTGCTGTTTATTAAGTTATGTATATATGATTAGACAATATGTGTTTGTAGTGATCATTTTCAAAGTTAAACTATCATAATTAAAAAAAAAAAAAATTAAACTGTATCTAATAACAAAAAAAATAAAAACTATGAAGTAAATTATATTAAATTATTAAGAAAATAAAATTGTAAATTTAGAAAATTAAATTACAGAAGTATTTGAAAATATTGAAACAATATAGGCCTATAATATATTTCTTGAGTGTAAAATATCATATATTATTTATATATTATATAACCTCAATCTTATGTAATTAGTTAGGCCACTATACTTTTATAGTACAAATTCTGTATAGCTAAACTTAGACTATAAAGGATATAAATTTTAATTGTAATAAGTGGTTGCTATGTCTAAACAGTATAAAGTCTACCACCAAAATGACTAGAGTCTGTATGTTAAGATTGTGATTTGACTGTTTTAGTAAAACATATTTATAAACTTTAGGCTGTACCTGGAATACAAATAAATACTATTTTATTATTTGTTCTGGTTAAAAACTAATCCTCGTTAAAAAATGTTTATGTGAATTTTCGCAAACATTCCTAACTGGTGTTATGTGAACTAGTATTCTTTATATAAAAATTCATACCCTTAAAGGTTTGGCCGATATTTTCTGTAACGGTGACTTGTCACTGATATTCGTTTGTAGCTGGTAGTATCAGTGACAAAATACGGAAAATCCAGTGACAATGCATCGATCGGAAGTGGCTTATGTTGTGATTGGGCAAAAAGTCGCAGTCACTGGATAAAACGGCTGTCATTGGTTGATTTGTCGCTGTCACTGGCTCTCCTCTCGCTGCTCGGCTCTAGGTGCCGATTATCGTGCAGTATCGTTGACTGAAGGGAAGAGGGGGTTGTCTCTGTTGGGACTGGGAAAAATTTCGCTGCCGCGATTGAAAAGCTACTGATATTCTATCACGGCTGTCATCGGTTGATTTGTCGCTGTCACTGATTCTACCAAGGGTGGCTCTAGGATAGCCTTCTTCTCAGGAAAACATGGGGTGGAAAATTTTCAAAAATAATGGTCTGGAAATTAAATTTTAAGCTACTCTTGTACTTAAAAATCACAGGAAATTTGGGATTTTTTTCCCATCAAAACATGCATACCTGAACTTACATAGATATCAATATTAATATTTTGTTCATAATACAAAATATGGTTTAACGTTGGTCGTCTCATTAAATGGCTCGGTTTGATGAGGACGACGCGGAGTCGTAGTACACAGACTGTCAGTATAGCCGAGCCGGCACGGAACTAATGCGCGACTTGTAACATGACATGTTGGTGGAACTATCAGTGTTATCAGATGAATTTCTCACCTAACATTACATAGCTGTAAAAACAATATACATTGATTTAACATAAAAGGCAAATGAAAAATAAATTGTTATATGTAAACTGGGGTAAATTTAAATGTGTTCGGAAAAAAAATAGTACCCAAATTGTCGGAGGGGAGGGGGCAATTGCCTCTACTGCCCCTCCCATGTAGCCGCCTTATGGTTCTACTCTACGTTGTATGTGGGGGGGGGGGGATTTGTGTCAGGTTTCAAGATAGTGACAATGCTGTGTACAGTAGACGCTATTTGGCACTCGGTAGTTTGTTCTTAATTTCGTAGGGGTTTATTTTTAAATAAAATGAGCCTTCAAAAAAAGAAAAAAGCGAGGTGTGGAACATTTCCCCAGCGTGGTATGCCTGAATGTTATTGGTACATACAGAGCAGTCTCAATATCCCTTGTTACCGGTGCTAAAGTCACTGATCCAAACCTGGCGCTGTCACCGATCCGTTACAGTCCTGGATCAACCATCCCTAAGCTGTTCTTGGGATGTTCTTCAATAACTTTTTGTTCTTTTATATCTCCTTCCTATACTCATGTTAATTGATAAGATTTTAATAGCATTTCTAGTTGGGATTTTCTGTATGTTTTTCAGTAAACGTTTTAAGACACTGAATGTGATTGCCAAGTACAGTTGAGAACATCTCGTTAGTAAGTCAATAGTAATTATATTTTAATTTTATATTCACTAGAAAACAAGTTAATGGAAATATAGATATCATACAAAAATTAATTATTAGTAAAGTGTTTGCTAATTTATTTTATTGTGGTATATATTGAATAAGCTTGTTTAGGTTACCATGTAAATGTTGGTGCCTACTTGTGGTACATATTGAATAAGCTTGTATAGGTTACCATGCAAATGTTGGTGCCTACTTGTGGTACATATTGAATAAGCTTGTTTAGGTTACCATGCAAATGTTGGTGCCTACTTGTGGTACATATTGAATAAGCTTGTTTAGGTTATCATGTAAATGTTGGTGCCTACTTGTGGTACATATTGAATAAGCTTGTTTAGGTTACCATGCAAATGTTGGTGCCTACATGTGGTACATATTGAATAAGCTTGTTTAGGTTATCATGTAAATGTTGGTGCCTACTTGTGGTACATATTGAATAAGCTTGTTTAGGTTATCATGTAAATGTTGGTGCCTACTTGTGGTACATATTGAATAAGCTTGTTTAGGTTATCATGTAAATGTTGGTGCCTACTTGTGGTACATATTGAATAAGCTTGTTTAGGTTACCATGCAAATGTTGGTGCCTACTTGTGGTACATATTGAATAAGCTTGTTTAGGTTACCATGCAAATGTTGGTGCCTACATGTGGTACATATTGAATAAGCTTGTTTAGGTTACCATGTAAATGTTGGTGCCTACTTGTGGTACATATTGAATAAGCTTGTTTAGGTTATCATGTAAATGTTGGTGCCTACTTGTGGTACATATTGAATAAGCTTGTTTAGGCTATCATGTAAATGTTGGTGCCTACTTGTGGTACATATTGAATAAGCTTGTTTAGGTTATCATGTAAATGTTGGTGCCTACTTGTGGTACATATTGAATAAGCTTGTTTAGGCTATCATGTAAATGTTGGTGCCTACTTGTGGTACATATTGAATAAGCTTGTTTAGGTTACCATGTAAATGTTGATGCCTACTTTAGTGCCCTGCATAATCCACGATATCAACACTACTTCTTACCTGCATTGCGTAGCAACAATGACAGAGATTCAACAGACATAGCACGACAGTTGCAACTCATTACAATGGAGAGCTATATTGGCTTAATAACAGAAGTCAGTTAATAGAGTTCCGATACCCACTTCTTCATTGAAGTAGATGTAAGTTTTATACTCGAAAAGCTCATTATTGAGGCCCTTGATTTTGTCCTCTGCCTAATTTATCCACAACCACTTCTGAAGAGAAAGACGGGTCACAGCAGCTGTTCATATGGAAGTCAATGAAAAACTGAAAGCGTTAACACTCGCCATCATCACTTACCGTGACTTGGCGGAAGTTAAAAGCATATTCATCCAACACCTTGAGTGTTTCACTGACCTTTACTGTCTATATCGTACCAGGTGGCAAAGGAGCACAAGTAAAATGAAGTAAGTTTCACGTAAAGCTAGGATAACTGAAGTTGCCTGATGCAGCCACTACGAGCGCTGAACAAAGTATTTGAATGACAGTTTTACTTCCAGCTTACAACAAATACGCACATTACCACTACTGCTAACAATTATATTAATTGAGAAAGCCTTTAACATAAACGGACCTGTAAGATATGTTTTCAAACATTTTAATACTTATTATATAAGGCTGTTTTTTGTTTTTATTACTGCTGGTTCTTATAATTGTGTAAACTAATCAAACACGATAAAATCTAATACAAATAAAAACCAATAAAAAAAATCAATAACGCAAAGAAGCAATAACAAACCCATCTAATAAATTTAAGAAGCAATAGAAAGCCATCCTAATAAAGTCAAAAGTACTAACCAACCCTTCTAATAAAGTCAAAAAGCAGTAACAAACTGGTATAATAAAGTCAATAAGCAATAGAAAACCCCTCTAATAGAGCCAAGAAGCAATAACAAACCCCTCTAATAGAGTCAAGAAGCAATAAAAATCCTTCTAATATAGTCAAGAAGGAATAGAAAAATCCTTCTAATATAGTCAATAAGCAATAGAAAACTCTTCTAATAAAGTCAAGAAGCAATAAAAAAAACCCCTCTAATAGAGTCAAGAAGCAATAGAAAACCCCTCTAATAAAGTCAAGAAGCAATAACAAACCCCTCTAATAGAGTCAAGAAGCAATAAAAATCCTTCTAATATAGTCAATAAGCAATAGAAAACTCTTCTAATAAAGTCAAGAAGCAATAAAAAAAACCCCTCTAATAGAGTCAAGAAGCAATAGAAAACCCCTCTAATAGAGCCAAGAAGCAATAACAAACCCCTCTAATAGAGTCAAGAAGCAATAGAAAACCCCTCTAATAAAGTCAAGAAGCAATAACAAACCCCTCTAATAGAGTCAAGAAGCAATAGAAAACCCCTCTAATAGAGTCAAGAAGCAATTACAAACCCCTCTAATAGAGTCAAGAAGCAATAACAAACCCCTCTAATAGAGTCAAGAAGCAATAAAAATCCTTCTAATATAGTCAATAAGCAATAGAAAACTCTTCTAATAAAGTCAAGAAGCAATAGAAAACCCCTCTAATAGAGTCAAGAAGCAATAACAAACCCCTCTAATAGAGTCAAGAAGCAATAAAAATCCTTCTAATATAGTCAATAAGCAATAGAAAACTCTTCTAATAAAGTCAAGAAGCAATAAAAAAAAACCCCTCTAATAGAGTCAAGAAGCAATAACAAAACCCTCTAATAGAGTCAAGAAGCAATAAAAATCCTTCTAATATAGTCAAGAAGGAATAGAAAAATCCTTCTAATAAAGTCAAGAAGCAATAGAAAACCCCTCTAATAGAGTCAAGAAGCAATAACAAACCCCTCTAATAGAGTCAAGAAGCAATAACAAACCCCTCTAATAGAGTCAAGAAGCAATAAAAATCCTTCTAATATAGTCAATAAGCAATAGAAAACTCTTCTAATAAAGTCAAGAAGCAATAAAAAAAAACCCCTCTAATAGAGTCAAGAAGCAATAGAAAACCCCTCTAATAAAGTCAAGAAGCAATAACAAACCCCTCTAATAGAGTCAAGAAGCAATAGAAAACCCCTCTAATAGAGCCAAGAAGCAATAACAAACCCCTCTAATAGAGTCAAGAAGCAATAACAAACCCCTCTAATAAAGTCAAGAAGCAATAACAAACCCCTCTAATAGAGTCAAAAAGCAATAGAAAACCCCTCTAATAGAGCCAAGAAGCAATAACAAACCCCTCTAATAGAGTCAAGAAGCAATAACAAACCCCTCTAATAAAGTCAAGAAGCAATAACAAACCCCTCTAATAGAGTCAAGAAGCAATAAAAATCCTTCTAATATAGTCAAGAAGGAATAGAAAAATCCTTCTAATATAGTCAATAAGCAATAGAAAACTCTTCTAATAAAGTCAAGAAGCAATAAAAAAAACCCCTCTAATAGAGTCAAGAAGCAATAGAAAACACCTCTAATAAAGTCAAGAAGTAATAAATAACCCTTGTAATAAGAGTCAAGAAGCAATAGAAAAATTCCTCAATATAGCCAATAAGCAATAAAAAACCCTTCTAATAAAGTCAAAAAGCAACAACAAACCCTTCTAATTAAGTCAAGAAGCAATAGCAAACCCCTCTAAGAGAGCGAAGAAGCAATAGCAAACCCCTCTAAGAGAGCGAAGAAGCAATAGCAAACCCCTCTAAGAGAGTGAAGAAGCAATAACGAACTCCTCTAATAGAGTCAAGAAGCAATAAAAATCCTTCTAATATAGTCAAGAAGGAATAGAAAAATCCTTCTAATATAGTCAATAAGCAATAGAAAACTCTTCTAATAAAGTCAAGAAGCAATAAAAAAAAAGCCCTCTAATAGAGTCAAGAAGCAATAGAAAACACCTCTAATAAAGTCAAGAAGTAATAAATAACCCCTGTAATAAGAGTCAAGAAGCAATAGAAAAATTCCTCAATATAGCCAATAAGCAATAAAAAACCCTTCTAATAAAGTCAAAAAGCAACAACAAACCCTTCTAATTAAGTCAAGAAGCAATAGCAAACCCCTCTAAGAGAGCGAAGAAGCAATAGCAAACCCCTCTAAGAGAGCGAAGAAGCAATAGCAAACCCCTCTAAGAGAGTGAAGAAGCAATAACGAACTCCTCTAAGAGAGTGATGAAGCAATAGAAAACACCTCTAATAAAGTCAAGAAGCAATAGAAAAATTCCTCAATATAGCCAATAAGCAATAAAAACCCTTCTAATAAAGTCAAAAAGCAACAACAAACCCCTCTAATTAAGTCAAGAAGCAATAGCAAACCCCTCTAAGAGAGCGAAGAAGCAATAGCAAACCCCTCTAAGAGAGCGAAGAAGCAATAGCAAACCCCTCTAAGGGAGTGAAGAAGCAATAACGAACTCCTCTAAGAGAGTGAAGAAGCAATAGAAAACCCCTCTAATAAAGTCAAGAAGCAATAACAAACTTCTCTAATAGAGTCAAGAAGGAATAGAAAACCCTTCTAATAAAGTCAAGAAGCAATAACAAACCCCTCTAACAATGTAAAAAATCAATAACGAACCCTTCCAATTAGGTCAAAAAGCAATAAACAAACTTCTCTAATAAAATCAAGAGAATTAGAAACCCCCTTGAAGAGACATTACAAAAACCCCACAGTAGTAAGTGTAGAGGTATTTGATTACTGAATGAGTTACGTTTTAAATTATGTTACCGGCAAAATATTAAAACTACTTTCAACTTTTTTTATTAAAATTAGTTATTTAATTTAAATTTTGTTTCTTGTTTACGTTTAAACCCAAGCGACAATTGCAACGGAAATTATTTAAAACTTGTTTTTTTTGTAAAATATGAATAATATTCTAAATATATTTTTTGAAGAGGACGGAATTTCCACTTTAGTTTTAAACACAAAAATGCAAAGTAATTAAAAGTCCTCGCCAAGAATGTTGAGTTGGTTTGAGTCAGAGTTATATTGTACATTTCTGCCTGAAGATGACCTTGAGATTCTACAGGGTCACGCATTGGCCTAGAGGAGGTAATCAGAATTTTTACAAATAGTTCTGTGTGAGCCTTCTATTGTGTTTGTATTTAAAAAGAAGTGTCTATACTCTTACACTTTATTGTACAGAGAACATTGAGTATTACAATGAACGCAAAGAATATGTCTGTAATAAACTTGTAGAATGAATTGTATACATTACACAAATTAAACGTTAGCCGTACAAAATACATTTTCCAATAAAAATTAGTTTAAAATATTTTTGTTTTTTTAAATTAACTCTTGCTTGAAGTAGCCTGATTAAAGAAAGGAGCTTCACACAAATGTATTATCTACAACTATTTTCATACTTATTTTATACTCTTCAATCAGTATCTATATTACTCTGCGATTACAAGAACAGTAAATGATACATTTTGATTAAAGATAAGAGCATTGAAAAATTTATTATTACTTTTATATGTATAATTGTGTTTATGTGTAGGGGGAGAGAGAGTGAGAGAGATAGATAAAGCTTGTGTGTGTGTGTTTGTCTATGCGAGGGAGAGAGAGAGAGAGACACAGATAGAGCTTGTACATACAACACATGTGTGTGTTGTGTGTTGTGTGAGGAAGAGAGAGTGAGAGAGATAGAGCTTGTGTGTGTGTGTGAGGGAGGGAGATAGATAGATAGAGCGTGTGTGTGTGTGAGGGAGAGAGAGTGAGAGAGAAGGATAAAGCTTGTGCGTGTGTGTGTGTATGTTTGTCTATGTGAGGGAAGGAGAGAGAGAGAGAGAGTGAGAGAGGGGGAGAGAGAGAGCTAGTGTGTGTGTGTGTGTGAGAGAGAGAGAGAGCGAGAGAAAGGGAGAGCTGGTGTGTGTGTGTTTGTCTATGTGAGGGAGAGAGAGAGAGAGAGAGACAGATAGAGCTTGTACATACAACACATGTGTGTGTTGTGTGTGTGTGTGTGTGTGTGTGTGTGTGTGTGTTGTGTGAGAAGAGAGAGTGAGAGAGATAGAGCTTGTGTGTGTGTGTGTGTGAGGGAGGGAGATAGATAGATAGAGCGTGTGTGTGTGTGTGTGTGAGGGAGAGAGAGTGAGAGAGAAGGATAAAGCTTGTGCGTGTGTGTGTGTATGTTTGTCTATGTGAGGGAAGGAGAGAGAGAGAGTGAGAGAGAAGGAGAGAGAGAGAGCTAGTGTGTGTGTGTGTGTGAGAGAGAGCGAGAGAAAGGGAGAGCTGGTGTGTGTGTGTGTGTGTGTGTGTGTGTGTGTGTTTCCCCTCCATGGTTAAAAATTTATTTTAATTTTTTCAAATTCTGTTCAAGATAAGCTACAGCCTTTCATCAAAATAAATTTTAAAACTTATACAAACCTTATACAAATCAACGTGTAATAAAGTAATGAAAAATATTTTTCATTTAAATTAAAGAACTTCATTTTTTTTTTTTTTTTTGACAGAGCTAGTAAACTGGAACGTAGTGAGAAAAAAATAAATTTTGCTGACGTCGAAATGTCAGAAAACGGATTCCGAGAATGTCTAATGTTTACTCGAGATAATAACTATTGCCACCTGCTGCAAACAATTTCCGCCTGTAAAGTTTACAAATTAATGCTTCAGAGACATGGCATTTTTGACGTCTGCATTCCGGGCCTTGCTTCTAAAACATAATAAATTACAAAACGATACAATAAAATGCTAGGAATGCCGAAAGAACAAGCAACATTAGTGTCAGTTTTTCTGTTGGCCATATTTTCAAATGAAGAGGGCCACTCACCTTCAATGGCTTCATGATTGTGTCTCCCGTTATGTAATATGCTAATGTGAACAGCCGCCGAAATTAGGCGAACTTACTTCGCGAAACATGAATGTAGGTGCAAACTAAATCATTATTGCTTTAATTCTGTTTTAAATTGCTTAATGTGGTCAGACGTGTTTCGGCAGCTAACATTACTTTGTAATCATCGGGGAGGAATTTTGGAAAAAATAAGGTTCAGTGTTATTAACGAAAGTTATTTTGATATTTTCCATATTTGTGAACACAACTGTATAAATTTGGGATCGAATCTATAATTTTGCTTCATTAAGGTCTGAATTGGGATATAAGTTTTGAAGTTTGACTTATATGATTCAACTTGCTTACCTTTGGTTTTATAAGTTATCCAATCATCCGACCTCCGACTATGATGTGCTGCTAGGTGATTTCTCTGAGAAGCTAGTGCAGGCGCATGGCAAACATGTGGATGTCGAGTCACCGTCCCAGTGCAGTTCTGTCTAGATGTGCTGCTGGGGGTTTCTCTGAGAAGCTAGTGCAGGCGCATGGCAAACATGTGGATGTTGAGTCACCGTCCCGCATTTCTGTCTAGATGTGGTGCTGGGGGTTTCTCCGAGAAGCTAGTGCAGGCGCATCGCAAACATATGGATGTTGAATCACCGTCCCGCAGTTCTGTCCAGATGTGGTGCTGGGGGTTTCTCCGAGAAGCTAGTGTAGGCGCATCGCAAACATGTGGATGTTGAGTCACCGTCCCAGTGCAGTTCTGTCCAGATGCGGTGCTGGGGGTTTCTCCGAGAAGCTAGTGCAGGCGCATCGCAAACATGTGGATGTTGAGTCACCGTCCCAGTGCAGTTCTGTCCAGATGTGGTGCTGGGGGTTTCTCCGAGAAGCTACTGCAGGCGCATCGCAAACATGTGGATGTTGAGTCACCGTCCCAGTGCAGTTCTGTCCAGATGTGGTGCTGGGGGATTCTCCGAGAAGCTAGTGCAGGCGCATCGCAAACATGTGGATGTTGAGTCACCGTCCCAGTGCAGTTCTGTCCAGATGTGGTGCTGGGGGTTTCTCCGAGACGCTAGTGCAGGCGCATCGCAAACATGTGGATGTTGAGTCACCGTCCCAGTGCAGTTCTGTCCAGATGTGGTGCTGGGGGTTTCTCCGAGAAGCTAGTGCAGGCGCATCGCAAACATGTGGATGTTGAGTCACCGTTCCAGTGCTGTTCTGTCCAGATGTGGTGCTGGGGGTTTCTCTGAGAAGCTAGTGCAGGCGCATCGCAAACATGTGGATGTTGAGTCACCGTCCCAGTGCAGTTCTGTCTGGATGTGGTGTTGGGGGTTTCTCCGAGAAGCTAGTGCAGGCGCATGGCAAACATGTGGATGTTGAGTCACCGCCCCAGTGCAGTTCTGTCCAGATGTGGTGCTGGGGGTTTCTCCGAAAAGCTAGTGCAGGCGCATCGCAAACATGTGGATGTTGAGTCACCGTCCCAGTGCAGTTCTGTCCAGATGTGGTGCTGGGGATTTCTCCGAGAAGCTAGTGCAGGCGCATCGGAAACATGTGGATGTTGAGTCACCGTCCCAGTGCAGTTCTATCCAGATGTGTTGCTGGGGGTTTCCTCGAGAAGCTAGTGCAGGTGCATGGCAAACATGTGGATGTTGAGTCACCGTCCCAGTGCAGTTCTGTCCAGATGTGCTGCTGGGGGTTTCTCCGAGAAGCTAGTGCAGGCGCATGGCAAACATGTTGATGTTGAGTCACCATCCCAGTGCAGTTCTGTCCAGATGTGGTGCTGGGGGTTTCTCCGAGAAGCTAGTGCAGGCGCATCGCAAACATGTGGATGTTGAGTCACCGTCCCAGTGCAGTTCTGTCTGGATGTGGTGTTGGGGGTTTCTCCGAGAAGCTAGTGCAGGCGCATGGCAAACATGTGGATGTTGAGTCACCGTTCCAGTGCAGTTCTGTCCAGATGTGTTGCTGGGGGTTTCCTCGAGAAGCTAGTGCAGGCGCATGGCTAACATGTGGATGTTGAGTCACCGTCCCAGTGCAGTTCTGTCCAGATGTGCTGCTGGGGGTTTCTCCGAGAAGCTAGTGCAGGCGCATGGCAAACATGTTGATGTTGAGTCACCATCCCAGTGCAGTTCTGTCCAGATGTGGTGCTGGGGGTTTCTCCGAGAAGCTAGTGCAGGCGCATCGCAAACATGTTGATGTTGAGTCACCGTCCAGATGTGGTGCTGGGGGTTTCTCCGAGAAGCTAGTGCAGGCGCATCGCAAACATGTGGATGTTGAGTTACCGTCCCAGTGCAGTTCTGTCCAGATGTGGTGCTGGGGGTTTCTCCGAGAAGCTAGTGCAGGCGCATCGCAAACATGTGGATGTTGAGTCACCGTCCCAGTGCAGTTCTGTCCAGATGTGGTGCTGGGGGTTTCTCCGAGAAGCTAGTGCAGGCGCATCGCAAACATGTTGATGTTGAGTCACCGTCCCAGTGCAGTTCAGTCCAGATGTGGTGCTGGGGGTTTCTCCGAGAAGCTAGTGCAGGCGCATCGCAAACATGTGGATGTTGAGCCACCGTCCCAGTGCAGTTCTGTCCAGATGTGGTGCTGGGGGTTTCTCCGAGAAGCTAGTGCAGGCGCATCGCAAACATGTGGATGTTGAGTCACCGTCCCAGTGCAGTTCTGTCCAGATGTGTTGCTGGGGGTTTCCTCGAGAAGCTAGTGCAGGCGCATGGCAAACATATGGATGTTGAGTCACCGTCCCAGTGCAGTTCTGTCTGGATGTGGTGTTGGGGGTTTCTCCGAGAAGCTAGTGCAGGCGCATTGCAAACATGTGGATGTTGAGTCACCGTCCCAGTGCAGTTCTGTCCAGATGTGGTGCTGGGGGTTTCTCCGAGAAGCTAGTGCAGGCGCATGGCAAACATGTGGATGTTGAGTCACCGTCCCAGTGCAGTTCTGTCCAGATGTAGTGCTGGGGGTTTCTCCGAGAAGCTAGTGTAGGCGCATGGCAAACATGTGGATGTTGAGTCACCGTCCCAGTGCAGTTCTGTCCAGATGTGGTGCTGGGGGTTTCCTCGAGAAGCTAGTGCAGGTGCATGGCAAACATATGGATGTTGAGTCACCGTCCCAGTGCAGTTCTGTCTGGATGTGGTGTTGGGGGTTTCTCCGAGAAGCTAGTGCAGGCGCATCGCAAACATGTGGATGTTGAGTCACCGTCCCAGTGCAGTTCTGTCCAGATGTGTTGCTGGGGGTTTCCTCGAGAAGCTAGTGCAGGCGCATGGCAAACATATGGATGTTGAGTCACCGTCCCAGTGCAGTTCAGTCCAGATGTGGTGTTGGGGGTTTCTCCGAGAAGCTAGTGTAAGCACATCGCAAACATGTGGATGTTGAGTCACCGTCCCAGTGCAGTTCTGTATAGTGTGCTGTCGTCCGTCGCCAGCGGTCCGAGTGTTACTATTCGTTTTGATGAGTGTGTTTGATTGTTGTTTTGTTTGTGAGTGTGTTTCGCAGTTAATCGAGGCTTCTAAACCGCTAGTAAACTAATCTAGCGTCTTAACTGATTGGACCAATCAGATAAAGGGGTTACGGGTAAACAGTTGGCTGAGATGTACGGTGTTGCACAATCAACGATTTCAGACATTCACTAGAAGGAGCAAACCTACACTTTTAAACTTTGCTTCAGGGCCTGAAAATGAAGGTAGAAGCTCTTCAAGAAAATCAATGATGGGAGCAAAAATAAAAGAATTAGAAAAGCTCGTTTTTGCAACAACGTTCTATTAGAAACCACGTTTAGGATCCGATTCTTTGCAAATGGCCTGAGAACTTAGCTAAGAAGCTCACAAACATATAAGACTATATTGTTTTTTCTCCCATTTGGAAACATTCATGCAGTAATTAACAAGAATCGAACATTTTTTTCCAAAAATCCAAACATCGAAATTTGGTTTATCGGAATGGGGCCTAGTCCATATTTTGTTCGGATAGAGTTTCACTGTAACTTTGTGACACCTGAATAAATTCATAGATTAAATCTGATAGGTTGATCAGATATGTGTTCGCCCCTGATGATGACAACCAAGGTGATGAAACATATCTGACAACATTAAACACTTTGTTGTTGCTCAAATTGAGTTTTAGTGTTGTACTTAAACTCTGCAGTATTGTTGTAGGCCTGTACTATTATAGGCAATAAATAACTAGATACTTTATGTAACTGAACTGCTCGTATTGTTGTAGGCCTGTACTATTATAGGCAATAAATAACTAGATACTTTATGTAACTGAACTGCTCGTATTGTTGTAGGCCTGTACTCTTATAGGCAATAAATAACTAGATACTTTATGTAACTGAACTGCTCGTATTGTTGTAGGCCTGTACTATTATAGGCAATAAATAACTAGATACTTTATGTAACTGAACTGCTCGTATTGTTGTAGGCCTGTACTATTATAGGCAATAAATAACTAGATACTTTATGTAACTGAACTGCTCGTATTGTTGTAGGCCTGTACTATTATAGGCAATAAATAACTAGTTACTTTATGTAACTGAACTGCTCGTATTGTTGTAGGCCTGTACTATTATAGGCAATAAATAACTAGATACTTTATGTAACTGTACTGCTCGTATTGTTGCAGGCCTGTACTATTATAGGCAATAAATAACTAGATACTTTATGTAACTGAATTGCTCGTATTGTTGTAGGCCTGTACTATTATAGGCAATAAATAACTAGATACTTTATGTAACTGAACTGCTCGTATTGTTGTAGGCCTGTACTATTATAGGCAATAAATAACTAGATACTTTATGTAACTGAACTGCTCGTATTGTTGTAGGCCTGTACTATTATAGGCAATAAATAACTAGATACTTTATGTAACTGTACTGCTCGTATTGTTGCAGGCCTGTACTATTATAGGCAATAAATAACTAGATACTTTATGTAACTGTACTGCTCGTATTGTTGCAGGCCTGTACTATTATAGGCAATAAATAACTAGATACTTTATGTAACTGTACTGCTCGTATTGTTGCAGGCCTGTACTATTATAGGCAATAAATAACTAGATACTTTATGTAACTGTACTGCTCGTATTGTTGTAGGCCTGTACTATTATAGGCAATAAATAACTAGATACTTTATGTAACTGTACTGCTCGTATTGTTGTAGGCCTGTACTATTATAGGCAATAAATAACTAGATACTTTATGTAACTGAACTGCTCGTATTGTTGTAGGCCTGTACTATTATAGGCAATAAATAACTAGATACTTTATGTAACTGTACTGCTCGTATTGTTGTAGGCCTGTACTATTATAGGCAATAAATAACTAGATACTTTATGTAACTGTACTGCTCGTATTGTTGTAGGCCTGTACTATTATAGGCAATAAATAACTAGATACTTTATGTAACTGAACTGCTCGTATTGTTGTAGGCCTGTACTATTATAGGCAATAAATAACTAGATACTTTATGTAACTGTACTGCTGGTATTGTTGTAGGCCTGTACTCTTATAGGCAATAAATAACTAGATACTTTATGTAACTGTACTGCTGGTATTGTTGTAGGCCTGTACTCTTATAGGCAATAAATAACTAGATACTTTATGTAACTGTACTGCTCGTATTGTTGTAGGCCTGTACTCTTATAGGCAATAAATAACTAGATACTTTATGTAACTGTACTGCTCGTATTGTTGTAGGCCTGTACTCTTATAGGCAATAAATAACTAGATGCTTTAAGTAACTGAACTGCTCGTATTGTTGTAGGCCTGTACTCTTATAGGCAATAAATAACTAGATGCTTTAAGTAACTAAACTGCTCGTATTGTTGTAGGCATGTACTATTATAGGCAATAAATAACTAGATACTTTATGTAACTGAACTGCTCGTATTGTTGTAGGCCTGTACTCTTATACGCAATAAATAACTAGATATTTTATGTAACTGAACTGCTCGATAACGGACTGCCTGTCGCTACTTTCAGAGACGCTCTACTGTTATTAATAATTTTTAATAACTTATTGTTATTATTAGTAATTTAATGTGGCTTTAAACTGCAATAAACTTACTGCAATGTTATTACTATTACATATTCGCTTCTATAGCAATTACCCATTGCTCAATTGACTCCAGCTGTCTATGCATCTACTCGCGACGCTACATTCATGTTTATAACCCACATATGCCATCGCATCTTCTCACGATCGGCCTAGTGATCCATAAATGCTTCTGATATTCAATCCGTATGATGGACCGTGAAATTATGCATCTGCCCTGATATCAATAGTGACGTATGATTCGAGACGCGCAGTGGGTTTCTAGGTCTACGTAGTTGTGTCATTCCTACACAAAGGCGTTGCGGCCGCTGCGGGATCTTTATAAATAATATACGCCTTTTCATATTACCAGTATGCTGCAACGTTTATTATATAATATAACATATATAAAAGCTATAAGTAGTGTGTCTAATGAGCAACGTTATAATGGTTTTATATTATCCAATGACATTAAGTTTCTTGTTGAAGAATATCTGAGGAATTTCTGATTTGTACACAACATTTTCTGTCGATGTTGCTACAAATATAATGAAAAAAACATAATAACATTCATGTTTGTTAAGAGGCTGGTTAGAGTTCCTAGAACACCAAAACCCGAGCTCCACTGTTTAATTACTCATTTTATATTATCCTTCAATGTTTTAAAGGCCAGCGTAATTTATTTGGTTGGACAGGCTCAACTTCAACAAGTGTGAATAGTAGTAAATTAAAAACGTATCAAATTTAAAATCCATCGGGTAATACGTTAAAAACATGGTAATATCTGTGGAGAGAAATACTTTCACTGATAGGGTACACCGGAATCACATTTCTAATACATTGCAAGACCTATGTGCTGAAAATAGAAATTTTAAAAACACAAAACAGTTTTAAAATTTACGTAATCTAAATCTGTAAAACTTGCAGTTATTGTGTTGTACATGTTGAGGTTTTTCTATATTACACTTTTGGTATTGACTTAGCAACAAAAAAAAAAAAAAAAACACTACTTACTGATATTTTGCAGCAGTTGCGTTTCGCTCTAGATCAGTGCATTGTTCAACGCTGTGAGTCATGGACAAGACTCTCAGCATTTTCCGTGACTCATAGTATTGAACAATGCGCTGACCTAGTACAAAACGCATCTGCTGAAAAGTATCAATAAGTAGAGGATTTTTGCCAAGTTAATACCAAAAGTCTAAATCTGTAATTATTTTTATTAAAACTGTATAATTCTCTGTTGCAAATGGCGAGATTTCTACTATAATAAGATTCACTAGCTTCCTAAACAGCTCGCCCGTGTGTAACCCTCTAATCAGGGAACCAAATTAAGTCATGTAATTCGATTCAACTAAAAGCTGCTTATTATAGTCGTTTCCATAAAAAAAGTAATTTGTCCACTGCTGAACCGGTTTTCGGTAGGAACCGTTTAGTAGCCTTCTTAATATTTGTTTAACAATCGGGGGCGTGGCTAAACTTATTAATTCAGTTCGAGGCAATTTACCGTTGCTGTTACTGCCTAATTAAGTTAATATTTCACACATGTTTGACAAAAGAACGGTTCGTGTATTACGCGTCAAATCGTACCCACCTCATAATAGAAGATTAGAGCTTGAGCAGAAGATATGTTTCCATCAGGGCGGAAGTCGACCGTAGGCCTACACGTGTACGCCCTCGCAAGCTTGACCATAACCTGTGCTTTAGCTGCTAACCATCGTAATGCTTCCAACACCAACGAGAGGTTAGTAATTACGCCTTCTGCTTGGCATTTACTAGTAATTAACTTGTGAAAATACACCAAATTATCAAGGAAAAGCTAAATTTATGCCGCGTGCTAAACAGATCATGAAACAGTTTTTAAATCCCTGAGTAACGCAAGTTAAAACAAAAAATTCAAAATAATTAGTTTTATTCCGAAAATTTAAAAAACTAATGATTTTATTTTCAAATAATTCATAAATTGCACATATTAACCTGCATTATAAATTGAATTTATTTGTAAATAAGTCAATCCTCGAGTGCCCTAGAGAGCCTGAAGTGAAATTTTGAATTGTGTAAGAACAAAGGTACATTGAACCTAATCTCTAATCTAAATAGTAATATTACTATTTATTAGGAATATACTGTGGTTGAATTTAATAATAAATACAAAAAAACCTTTTAACCACAAACTTTATTTATTTTACCTTTATGTACATTTCAGTTTTCAAGTAACCATCCTCAGAGGGATACAAAGACACCTTTGTATGTTATCCCTCTGAGGATGGTTACTTGGTACCTGAAATGTAAATAAGGGTAAAATAAAGAAAGTCTGTGGTTAAGAGGGTTTTGTGTATTTATTATTAAATAATAATATATTTACTATTTCCATTATTTCCATTATATTTACTATTAATAGTAATATTGGCTATTTCCATCAGTCAATCTATTCAGTAATTTCTTATAGTAACAGAGCATTAAACATTATATAACTAATGAAAACGAAATGTATTTCTTAAAATGGATCTTTGAAAAGGTATTGTTTGAAAATAGATGTTTAAGGTTTAAAAATATAATCAAATATTGTCTACCTTTAATTTGTGTTAAAAGGTTGATCT
>JBAIZL010000404.1:260000-270000 GCA_036971475.1 Prosapia bicincta
CTCTTAATCAATTAAAGCCATAAAAACCCAAAAGTACAAAAAGGAACTAACTATCAAGCTCTTCAACATTTTGTTACCAAAAGATCAAAGACCCTTGAAATTATAATATAAAACAGTGACAATGTGTAGTCGGTGTTTTAAAGGAACTTTATCTCTGAAAACAGTAATAATTTTATTTCGAATAGGTCACACGAAATATCTAAATGTAAAACATATTTCATACAAAAAATATATATATTCTCAAAATAGAACTTGAGTAGTAATTAGAAAACATAATTCATAAGGTATAAAATGTTTAAACAATATGTCAGAAGTGATATTAGAAATTAATATTGTCTAAACTATTCCTACTGGTGATTTTATTTTATTAATTATGTTTCTCTTTTCAGTCACGAAAGCACGTCTGTTGCAGCCAGTGAGTCGAAACTACCAGAGCTTACAAATAACACTCAGGTTAATGCTACTCAAACTGCCACATCACAAAATACAACCAGTTTTGGAAATCACTCACAAATATTACAACAGATTTTGGACTCAAACAGCGACACAATAGAACAAAATCTGGGCGAAGGAAGGACAAGCATGCTTGTGGCTGTGGAAGGAAGGTCTTCCTCTAAGTTAAGTCCAAACCGTCCTACAAGTGCAACGTACTCAGACTTGTATGCAGAGAAAGGACAAGGAAGGCCCACTCTGAGGGCAAGGGAACACTCGACCATAGAGGAATACTCTAACGCAAACACAGATACATCTTTACATACAATGAGTGCTACTACTTGGTCCGGCAGTAAGACCGTGTCTCCGCAGAGGAGCATCGAACAAGACGACCATCCAGACCCACCCATTAAGACCAAGGGAAGAGAGTCGCGCCAACTAAACCCGGGGCAGTACGCTTCTTACTTCATCGGCCCGAAGCTCTGGTACGTCCCTTTGCTGTTCAGCATTTACTTTTTGTGTTACGTGATTGCACTTATAGTTAAAGCGATCTCGCGCCACAAGATTGTCTTTCCTTCGAAAACTTATAAAGTGACTAAATCCGATGGTTATACTGGCAGAGATTTTCCAGAAACAACGTTATCTGTGAGGGTTTTAAACGCTTTGGAAAGTGCTGCTAAGAAATATTTATAACGACAGAGTAAATATATGTGGTATATCTACCTCAAAAAACATTCCACCTCAAAAATTACTCCACCTCAAATTATATTCTACCTCAAATTAGAGTCTACCTTAAATTACACTCTACCTCAAATTATATTCTACCTCAAATTAGAGTCTACCTTAAATTACACTCTACCTCAAATTATATTCTACCTCAAATTAGAGTTTACCTTAAATTACAGTCTACCTCAAATTACAGTCTACATTGAATTACAGTCTACCTCAAATTAAAGTCTACCTTAAATTACAGTCTACCTCAAATTACAGTCTACCTCAAATTACCATCTACCTAAAATTACCGTCTACCTTAAATTACAGTCTACATCAAATTAAAGTCTACCTCAAATTATAGTCTACCTCAAATTATAGTCTACCTCAAATTATAGTCTACCTTATATTGCAGTCTACCTCAAATTACCGTCTACATTGAATTACAGTCTACCTCAAATTAAAGTCTACCTTAAATTACGGTCTACCTCAAATTACTGTCTACCTCAAATTAATGCCTACCTCAAATTACAGACTAAATCAAATTATAATCTACCTAAAATTCCAATGAACCTTAAATTACAGTCTACCTTAAATTAGTCTACCTCAAATTACAGTCTACCTCAAATTACAGTCTACCTCAAATTAGAGTTTACCTTAAATTACAGTCTACCTCAAATTACAGTCTACATTGAATTACAGTCTACCTCAAATTAAAGTCTACCTTAAATTACAGTCTACCTCAAATTACAGTCTACCTCAAATTACCATCTACCTAAAATTACCGTCTACCTTAAATTACAGTCTACCTCAAATTAAAGTCTACCTCAAATTATAGTCTACCTCAAATTATAGTCTACCTCAAATTATAGTCTACCTTAAATTGCAGTCTACCTCAAATTACCGTCTACATTGAATTACAGTCTACCTCAAATTAAAGTCTACCTTAAATTACGGTCTACCTCAAATTACTGTCTACCTCATATTAATGCCTACCTCAAATTACAGACTAAATCAAATTATAATCTACCTAAAATTCCAATGAACCTTAAATTACAGTCTACCTTAAATTAGTCTACCTCAAATTACAGTCTACCTCAAATTACAGTCTACCTCAAATTACAGTCTACCTCAAAATATAGTTTACCTCAAATTACAGTCTACCTCAATTTACAGTCTACCTCAAGTTAGAGTTTACCTCAATTATAGTCTACCTCAAATTATAGTCTACCTTATATTATAGTCTCTCTCAAAGTATAGTGTACCTCAAATTAGAGTCTACCTTCAATTACAGTCTACCTCAAATTATAGTCTAACTTAAATTACAGTCTACCTTAAATTATAGTCTACCTCAAATTATTGTCTACCTTAAATTATAGTCTACCTCAAATTATAGTCTACCTTCAATTATAGTCTACCTCAAATTATAGTCTACCTTAAATTACAGTCTACCTCAAGTTATAGTCCACCTTTAATTACAGTCTACCTCAAATTATTGTCTACCCTAAATTATAGTCTACCTCAAATTATAGTCTACCTCAAATTATAGTCTACCTTAAATTACAATCTACCTCAAATTATAGTCTACCTCAAATTACAGTCTACCTCAAATTATAGTCTACCTCAAATTATAGTCTACCTTAAATTACAGTCTACCTCAAATTATAGTCTACCTCTAATTATAGTCTACCTCAAATTATAGTCTACCTCAAATTATAGTCTACCTCAAATTATAGTCTACCTCAAATTATAGTCTACCTCAAATTATAGTCTACCTCAAATTATAGTCTACCTCAAATTACAGTCTACCTCAAATTACAGTCTATCTCAAATTTTAGTCTTAGTTTAACACCTAAATACACCTGAACTGATTCATAAAAATAAAGCAGTTGGTACTGAACACAATCATTATTTCTATTAAACGAGTTCTTTTAGATTTCACGTATTTCTCATGTTGGTATTACAAACCTTATCATTAAAGCCGAATCATGGATGTAACCTATCTGTTAACTTCTTTACACGACGGATAACGGGAATTCTGAAAGATATTAGAATATTCTTTTAACAAAATGTATTTCGTTTAAAATATATATATATATATATATATATATATATATATATATATATATATATATATATATATATATATATATATATATATACTGAAAACTGTAACAATGTCCTGTTTACTATTTATTATATTAATAAATCTTTTACTGCTGTAATAGGTGTTCTTATTTTACATACGATAGCCCTATGTGTGTGTGTGTGTGTGTCAGTCTGCTGTGTGTGTGTGTGTGTGTGTGTGTGTGTGAGAGAGGTGTGGTCTGCTGTGTGTGTGTGTGTGTGCCTGTGTGTGTCTGCTTTGTGTGTGTGTGTGTGTGTGTGTGAGAGAGAGAGAGAGAGAGAGAGGTGGTCTGCTGTGTGTGTGTGTGAGAGAGAGAGAGAGAGAGAGAGGTGTGGTCTGCTGTGTGTGTGCTTGTGTGTGTCTATGTGTGTGTCCGTTGTGTGTGTGTGAGAGAGAGAGAGGTGTGGTCTGCTGTGTGTGTGCTTGTATGTATGTGTGTGTGTGTGTGTGTGTGTGTGTGTGTGTGTGTGTGTGTGTGTGTGTGTGTGTGTGTGTGGAAGGCAACTATTTGAAAAATGGTTAAGTAATTTTAACAATTATGATTTGTAACGAAAGATTAAGAAAACCTTGCTCGTATGAATATGTATTCGGATCCTGCTTCCATTCATAGGTATTAAGGCAAAGTTAATAGTATTTCAAAATGTTTATTTAGAAGGAGAAAATCAATATTTGTTATTTTAAATAATAACAGTTTTATAATATTTACATTTTATATTATGAATTATATTTATATAACAATTATATAAAGCAATTAGTAATAAAGGTTTCGTGAATTGACCTGAACAATATAATCTACGAGTCACAATTTGTGCCTTCAACTATAAATTGTCTGGAAAATATAAAAAAAGGAATAACTGAGACTAAAGAGTTAAAGGATATTGCAATAATAATGCCACACAATTAAAGTGGCGAATGTACAGAAAGCTCAGTATTAATTATTTTGGTTAACACAAGCTTTTTTTATTCCAGTGAAGAAAACGTATCGAGAGAAAGAGTTGAGCCAAAAGAGACTGTTGAGCACACTGGAAGAAGTTTGAGCTATAAGCAATCTCAAAGTAACCAGAGGCGTTATCAGAGTCCTGAAGTGTACACGGATTACAGTGCAAGGCGTTATCCGAGCTATGCGTACAATAGAAGGTCGTACAGTGCATACCCTTATAACCAATACGCACAGGACAGGTATCATCCGACCACGTACGAAGAAGCAGAGGGCGAGGGAGAAGTAAGAGAAGGTCCTCTCCCTAGCGACAATGTACAGAGCGGGAGTGACCAGAGCATTGTCAAAGATAGCTACCTCCAAGCTTACAAGCAAGACAGTGTGTCACAAGGAAGCGAAAACAGTTTCCAGCCCGAAACCCCTCCCTTGGCCACTTACTCTGAGCCACAAGTGGCAGCATACAATTACGAGCCACCGGCCCCCAGTGGAGGCTACGATTATCCTCCACCACCACCACCCCTTCCATCGACCGAAGGATACTTCTACCCTCCACCTTCTAACCAATACTTGCCTGTTCCGGAACCGGAAGAGACCCGCCAAACCACCGACTATACGTACTACTATCTAGGGCCTAAGCTGTGGTACATCCCCATGTTCTTCAGTGTGTACTTTGTGCTTTACGTGGGTGCTTTGATTGTGAAGGCCATCGCCAAGCATAAGATAATTTTCCCGCAGCAGATGTTCGAAGCCGCGACGAGCGTACTGGCTCAGGCAAGAAGTGACCACGTGACCAAGGCTGCCAACACTGTGGCCACTGCGATATCAGAAGCGGCCAAGAAGTATTTATAATTAATTTGAAATTATCTGGTGCCTAATAAGTGTGCTTAGCAAACATTCAAAAAAATGGAACTTCGGGCTATTTATCGGTTTTTTTAACAGCATAACATACTTTAATACTATAAGTGTAAATATATATTTTCAGTGATATTTATAGGTTATAATTTTAAAATCTATAACTAAAACAATAATTATTGAACCTTACTATTTATAAATACAGTAATATAGTAAACACTTTATTAGGGAACCAAAGAATACTTCTATAACACTGCAGTCAAATGTAAAGTTTTCTACATATCGGTTATTACAGCTACAATATTATATTATGAGGTGTAAATTATAACTACATAAATAACATATTATGATAATTACGTAATCTTTTCATGCATAACTTAATTATAATAATTTATTACCCCTTGTAATATGTGTCACAAAATTATTTATCAACTGTGTGTGTGTGTTTATATATATATATATATATATATATATATATATATATATATATATATATATATATATATATATATAAACACTTCCCTATAGTGTTACACTTGCCTTTAGTAGCACTTCCTTATTTGAGAAGTGTAACATAATAGTATATACAAAGGTAAAAGTCAAAATAGTGAACTCAAAATCTCACAAAAAATTAGTTTTTAATAAACACACACACAACAAACTAGTTTCGGCGACGATGTCACCTTCCTCAGTGCTTGGATCCTACCAACGGTTCAGTAGTACCCAAGCACTGAGGAAGGTGACATCGTCGCCGAAACTAGTTTTGTGTGTGTGAGTGTGTTTATTAAAAACTAATTTTTTGTGAGCTTTTGAGTTCACTATTTTGACTTTTACCTTTGTAAATAGTTCTCCGTAGCTAAGTTCTAATTAACTAAATATAATAGTATATATTTAAATCTTTTTAGTGAAAAACTAATACGATGAAATCGAACAATATATAAATATTTGGTAATTATATAAATATGTTTATCTCATTTTTTCTTATTTTAAGCACGTAATAAATATTTTATCTTATATTTTTTGTGAAAAGTAAATGGCTGGAAAATATTTTTTACCGTGTTAGACTTGTAAAATTAATTCATTTTTACTTGTTTTTGTGTTTGATGTAATATGTTGGTGTAGATTTTTATTATTTATAAAATTAAAATTACTTCCACAAGGAAAGTTATAAATCCTTTGAACACACAAATTGGTAATTTTTCTCTTGAGTAAGTGTGGGCCATGAGTTAATTAAGCACAAAATATAACACAACAAAATTAATTAATTTACTAAAAACCTGATGTAAATTTCTGTTAAAAGGTAGGGCATGAATCAAGTTATTTAGTAAATAAATTATAATGTGGTTATTTGTCTTTAGTAACTTTACAGAAATTGTTATAATCAAAAAAATAGTTTTGTTACTATATTAATTTAAAAAGATATGTTTCATGAATTTTTAAAATTTTAAATTACAATATAGTACATTGTATTAATTTTAAAAATGGAGTAGATTTACCATATGGATAAACAGGTATAAAATATCAATAAGTTTCTCATCAGTTAATACGTTAATAAAGGCAAACTATTTTACTTCTAGCCACAAGAAACATGCAAGAGAACTGATATCTGCAGACACCTTGAAATACATTCAAGATGAAAATAAGGTTAAATCTGTATATAGTGACAGCTACACGGTGTCATCACATCATCTTGTTTCCGGCGAAAGAGGGGAAAGCAGTGGTAATTCTGTTGTGATTGGGTCTCAACTCTCGCCGAATAACGCTACTGGAAAGGAGCAATACAACGCTTTCGTAAAGCAGACGACGAACGTATCTCAAGACCTAAAGCCATTTCCTTCGCAAGACAAAGTTAGTAAACAGTCACCTGTGTATATTTCATATCCTCGTACATCATTATATAAAAAGCAAAACGAGGAAAGGCGCTCGAAAATAACTGCTCAAGACAGATTTCATCCTACGACGTACGAACAGTCCAACAGTGAGCAATATTCAAAGAACGTCGCAGATTTTACATTTCAGGGCAATGATCAAGATTTCGAGATAGTACCTTCAGTCGAGGTAGTCCCTAGTGGAAGCGGTCAGGACGTTTACTACCAGTCACTGCTTGACCAGGATAACTACTACCAAGGATCAGACCCGGTAGATATCCAGACAGATTTACCGATAACTTTACATAATTTAGATAACAGTGTATCTGTACAGAATCACTCAGCTGTTGGCGGAGAGAGTGACGAAGATGCGGACATAGCCCCACCTCCTCTGCCTTACCCCCCTATTCTTTCAAACGGTGGCTATGAATATAAGTCACCTCCTTCACCGTCCATTCAAGGGTATGAAAATAAACCTCCACCTTTAAAAGGTTATGAATACAGTCCTCCCTTACTGCCTATTAAAGAATATATTTATGAACCTTCCCTTCCTGAAGAACCCCAATCTTCACCCCCTGCCATAGGGAATACATATAAACCACCTAAATCAGTTCCGAACATTGGATACGATTATAAACCCCCACCACCACCACCAGAACCAAGTGTGGGATACGATTATAAACCCCCACCACCACCAGAACCAAGTGTTGGATACTATTATAAACCACCACCACCTTCCCCACCGCCAGAACCAAGTGTGGGATACGATTACAAACCCCCTCCACCACCAGAACCAAGTGTGGGATATGATTACAAACCCCCTCCACTCCCTCCACCACCAGAACCAAGTGTGGGATACGATTATAAACCCCCACCACCTCCCCCACCGCCAAAACCAAGTGTGGGATACGACTATAAACCCCCTCCACTACCAGGACCCAGTGTGGGATACGATTACAAACCCCCTCCTCCCCCTAAACCATATTTACCACCGCCAAAACCATATTTACCACCTCCGAAACCTTATTTACCACCGCCAAAACCGTATTTACCACCTCCGAAACCCTATTTACCACCACCAAAACCATATTTACCACCTCCGAAACCATATTTACCACCGCCAAAACCATATTTACCACCTCCAAAAGAATACTTACCACTGCCACTGATTAAACCAGAACCTCCAGAATACGCAACTTACCACCTGGGAGTTAAGCTGTGGTATTTACCATTGTTCTTTAGTGCTTATTTTTCAATGTATGTTATATGGTTAATTGTATCGGCCGTACTCAGACACAAAGTAGGGTTTATCCAAAATTTGTATAACGCGGCGAATAGTGTGTTCAGTGCGCAGAGAAGAAATGGCGAAGATAACATGAACCAGCTCCTGAAAGCGGTCGCAGCTGCAATCAAAGTGGCAAATAAGAAATATTCATGAATAACTACAACTTTTGTAATGAAACTAAAATTGTTAATGTTATAGCAGCAAAACAAAGTTGTTAATACGTTAAGTGTTTGATATTTTTTACATCTTAGCAAACTTATATCTCACCTCCTTCTCATTACCGATTGTTCTTTTAGCGAAATAAACCGGAATTTATGTATTTTGTGTTCTATTCAATTTTTCCTTTCTACATTAATTTATAGCAAAATTGTTCATTTTTTAAAAATTATTGCAGAAGATGCTTCTGTATACAGTAGAGTCTCGACAATTCGAGGTAGATGGGACCGAGACCCCTCGGATTACACGAGATTGCCTGTACATTAGAAAAGATAGGGTTTCTATTGAGCCCTAATACTATAATTAAGAATGCAATACATCTGTATTGATAAACTATATTATAGAACTGTACTTACATAACCTATTGTTGCTTTGGAACACATTGTTCATCACGGTTGTTACAGCTTTTGGAATAAATTATTAAAACGTGGCTTCTACGTCTGTTTATCAGATAGTTTTCGAGCTGCGGAGTCGTGTAGACGTTTTAGCAGGACATTTGTTTGAGTGGGGTCTGTTAATTCAATATAGAACATTGCAGTTTCCAAGGCGGCCGTTCCTTCACCGTGACTTATTTTCTCTTATTGTACTGTCTCGGTCAAACCTTCACCTTTATTCTCGTCCTCGCTGCCTTCAGTAGTTTCTTGTACCATTGCAATGGTCGTACCAAGTGTTATTGTTACTTACGTACGTTCGTCCCGACATTTTCGCAACCTGAAAGTTTCTTGATAAGAAGTGACAAATATCTTTCTTCTCGTGGATCAATGACGCAGTCAACAGTTTTATTATAATTCAGGACTTTATTCCACGAGTCATCAGGTTTTAATATTTCTGCTTTTATTTTGTTCCATGATTCGCCTATACAGTAAACAACTTCCTAAACTTTAATTTTTACAGAAAGCCTACAATGGGAATGTCTTTATGTTTCCCCATACATTCCAGAGCGCTATGACCCATCGGCTGGATTAGGCTCGTAACATTTGCAAGCAGAATTAAAACACGGATAACATTGGTCCACAGTTGATCTTCATCGGGATGCGGCGGTGCATTGTCTAACAGTTAATAATTTTAATTTCCTTTGAAATAGATAAAACAGTCTGAAATAGAAATAGGCTTGAATTTGACGGAACCTCGGAAAATCAGTACTTGGACTTTACTGTATTTGTACGGTGAACGTCTTCTCGATCGCATACGATTCTCACAGTGTATTATCTAACACAATAATAAATTTATTTTGCACGTTCCTCTATCAAAATATCTTAGTATTGTTATATGATTGTCTTTTTAAAGTGTTGTGAAAAACAAATTAATTTTTTTTTACTACATGATTCATAACTTACTTCTAATCTGAACTAAAGGAAAATAGAATTGAAATTTTTTAGTAGTAGTCGGGGTTAATTTATGGAATTCTTTAGACTGAGCAGGAATTTGTTTCAAATATCCAATCGTTAATAAGATTAAACGATGTAGTGGATGAAACTTGATGGTAATACAGTTTCTCCATTACTAATTCATTAATCAAATTTAATGAACTAATTTTACTTTCATATGGGAGAAAAACTTTTCACAAAAGG
>JBAIZL010000404.1:275000-297500 GCA_036971475.1 Prosapia bicincta
TTAAAATTGTAAATCTGTATTAGTGTTACTGATGATGACGACGTAAGTAATCGAAACGAGTATGACCATAAAGTGTATTGTTTTGTGAGTTCGTGTGCATTTAATTATTTATTTATAAGCTCAACTAACAAGCCATTTAACTAAAAAGCAAGTTCAACTTCAAAATCATTCTTTTTTTTTACTTTTAAAAACTAAAGTTGCTTGATGTAATTATCTTGAATTCACTGATTAAACTATAATTAAAAAGTATTTAACTAAGTGAATACGTAAAGGTTTACTTGCTGATGCGTTTTAAAATATTCGTTCCTTTTACAAAGCTAACCTTCTACTGGCGGCATCGTGCTAGGTACAAAGGCTGTAACGGAGTGGACTTTTGACTGTGAAAGGGGTGGGTTGTGTGTCTTGTAATGGGAAAGGCTATTGGATTCAAAGTGTGTGTTTTGAAACGCGTCGGCAAGTAACCCATTACATATTCACTTAGTTAAGTACTTTAAAATTATAGTTTTAAAAACTATTTAAATTGTTATTAGGTAGGGCTAATAGCTTAATCCCGGAAAGTGATTTTACTCATTAAAAAAATAATTTCTTTATACTTTCAGTACCTACAACAAGGCAAAGGAGTCGGTACTAGAGTCTGGAAGGAAGGAGATTGTACCGGAATGTAGGAACCAAACTCTAAATGCAGTACAGTACTACACCAACCAACAAGATAATACAAACGTCACAAATAATGAAGATCAAATTAGTTTAAATGCGAAAAAGGAAAACCTGCTTAAAATCATAAAAATCGGGGCAAATACAACTCTAAATAGATACGAAAAAGAGGAAAGTAAATATTGTAATGAAGGGGTGTTGTGCTCCATAAATAATAAAACCCAAAACTATGAAGAAAGTCAAAACAGTGAAAGTGAAAAGGTCTTGCCAGACAATGTTTCGTCGGTAAGACAAGGTGATACATCAGCACGTAACTCGTCTTTAATATCTAAGAAAGTGCCTCAAACCAATCACAAGCCCCTCCTGAGACCGTTATCCCAAGCAGCGCGCCAGCTCAGTCCCGGGCAATACGGCTATTATTTTATAGGACCCAAACTTTGGTACGTCCCTTTATTTTTCAGTATATATTTTTTGTTCTATGTGATTGCCTTGATCGTAAAATCAATTTCGCGCCATAAAATTGTGTTTCCTGAAAAAAAAGAACCACGACCTGTTTATGGCCCTTATGGAAGCCACGGAAGACATTTTGGTCTCATACCTTTTACAGAGTTAGTTCTGAGTGCTTTGCAATCCAAGAAATACATTTAATGAACTAAGCTATAAGTGTGGTACTGTGAGAAATTACTGTCAATGTATTTACAGTTAACATGTTGAAAGAAATCCGTTTATGAAGTTATTTAAAATTAAAACTATAAATGTTTTAGGTTTTTTTAAAGCTGGTATGTTTAAAAATAAATACAAACACTGAACAGTTCTGTGTAAGATATTATTTTAATTATTCCGTCATTGTGTACTACAACATACATTCAATGTCGAGATGTATTCGACTTTCAAAATGTAATACTTCGTATTAGATTAATAAATTACTGAAATAAATTTCAATAATCAATATTATTTACAAATTTGGTTTATGAAAACATTAATAAAAACAAAAACACACACTCACACACACACACACACACACACACACACACACACACACCACACACACATACACACACACACACACACACACACACACACACACACACACACACACACACACACAGGCGCGCGCGCGCAAATACACACACACACAATTACATTACAAATATCACATAGTACAAAAACATGCTATACTAATTTTCTATATGCTTGGTCAATATATTATATAATACAATAATCAACTTATAGACTTATATTATTATACTTTATAGCTAAATATTGTCGTGTATCTAATTTTCATATAATAACTGTATTGTTTATATAAATTTTCACATAATAAAATTATGAAAATTTTATTTTCCTTCTTGATTAACGTTAGGGTAAAATATGTAGAAGAATTCAGTTGCCAATAAGTCTGTTCATCTGATAATATCTTTGTATATTTGTGAACTTGTTTTACTTTCATCAATACAATTAATATTTGTATTTATGAAGTGTTAATTGTTACCTAATAACCACTTTACTGTTGCCAGTTTTAGGGTTAGTCGAATACAAAACCAAATAATAACTAAATTCTTTTTTTGGTTTGACAAAATCTAAAACCAAAACAGTAGTTCCAAATAGGAACTGATAATATCAGTTATAGCTATAAAAATCTATATTTAAAAAATGATTTAAACCTGTTTTGAAGAAATGTGTATTTAAATTATAAACACTGGAACATTAATTCCAAAATATTTTAAATTAAATGGGGAAAATAGTATAAAAAAGTAGTTTTAAATACTAAAAGCCCTTTAAATAACTTTATAACTAAAAAATAAAATTGTACAGCACTCAAAACAAATGTTACCAGGTAAAATAAAAGCTCCAAAGATAGCTCACGCTTAGTTGTTACTTCTCTTATTTTATCTGTGCGCCGATTTTTTACACATTTTCCCCATTTTTTCAAATAAATATTTTTTTATAGTTGTTCTACAAACCGACAATCACAAAATTTATAATATACTGCAAGAATAGGAGAGGAGCAGTCCAGGGAAAATTTTGCCAGTTCACAAGAATATAGAGTCGATTTAAACTTTTGCACGTTGAATTAAAAATCCCTTGATATAAACACACACTCATGACAAATGGGATATTTGTTAATTAGTTTCGAGGCGTATTATAACCTATTCAAAGTCAAAACGGATGAGTTTTGCTAATTTTATTGGAAAAAGTAAATGGTTCCTTGATAGTTAAATGTAACAATAATATGGTGAAAGAATATTGTAAACACAGATGTTCTGTCTTTAAGACCATGAAGACTTATACTTGGCCCACTCTAACGGTAGATTGTTTTATTACAGCTATAGGATGATAACAAAGCAGGGAGAATCGGGCTTCGTGAACCTTATCCACTTAATACGTAACAGTGACTTAGCAGTGGGGGCAAGCCAGCGAGAGGCACATGGGAGAAACACAAAAGCAGTGCTAGCTTACTCCTCTAGTGACGTAGCGGTGGGGGCAAGCCAGCGAGAGGCACATGGGAGAAACACAAAAGCAGTGCTAGCTTACTCCTCTAGTGACGTAGCGGCGGGAGCTAGCCAGCGAGAGGGACGTGGGAGAAACACAAAAGCAGTGGCAGCTTACTCCTCTAGTGACGTAGCGGTGGGGGCTAGCCAGCGAGAGGCACATGGGAGAAACACAAAAGCAGTGCTAGCTTACTCCTCTAGTGACGTAGCGGTGGGGGCTAGCCAGCGAGAGGCACATGGGAGAAACACAAAAGCAGTGCTAGCTTACTCCTCTAGTGACGTAGCGGTGGGGGCTAGCCAGCGAGAGGCACATGGGAGAAACACAAAAGCAGTGGCAGCTTACTCCTCTAGTGACGTAGCGGCGGGAGCTAGCCAACGAGAAGCCAATTGGAGGAATGCAAAAGCAGAGCCAGCTTACTCTTCTAGAGATGTAGCAGTGGGAGCTAACCAGCGAGAGGCACATGGGAGAAACACAAAAGCAGTGGCAGCTTACTCCTCTAGTGACGTAGCGGCGGGAGCTAGCCAACGAGAGGCCAATTGGAGGAATGCAAAAGCAGTGCCAGCTTACTCTTCTAGAGATGTAGCAGTGGGAGCTAACCAGCGAGAAGCACATGGGAGAAACCCAAAAGCAGTGTCCGATTACTCTTCTAGTGATGTAGCAGTGGGAGCTAGCCAGCGAGAGGCCAATGGGAGGAATGCAAAAGCAGTGCCAGCTTACTCTTCTAGAGATGTAGAGCTATCACAAACCTTCATTAAAACACCCTATAGCATTCCTTATGGTAAACGGGAGTTTGCTCAAGAAATCTCAAATCATGGCGAAGTGAAAGAAGATGATGGAGGGCTTAGTAATGTCCTTTCACCAGAAAATAATCCTGATTTAAGTGAAAACAGCGATCTCCAAGTTGCATACAAACAGGATATTTTATCCCAAGCTAGTGAAAATGGTTTTCAATCTGATAACACAGAGTTAGTATCGCATCCTGAACAGCTGAATTTATCGTACCAGCCTCCAACTCCTGATGGCACCTATGTTCCTCCGCTTCCCCTTCCCCCTACCACAGACGGATCTTCTGAGCACACACATTACCAGCCTCCAGCTCCTGACGGAACATATGGTCCTCCACCTCCTCTACCTCCTTCCACAGACGGATATCATTACCTTCCCCCTTCCACAGTCGGATACCACTACCCACCCCCGTCAAATCAATATTTACCAGAACCCAAAGAACCTACTGAGCATGCGTATCACTACTACATAGGGGCTAAACTTTGGTACATTCCTATGTTTTTCAGTGTTTACGCAATTGCTTACCTTGGAGTTTTGATCATTCTGGCAGTGACAAGACACAAACTGTTATTTCTGGAACAACAGTTCGACGCTGCGACAGTTCTTCTTGGCAATGCAAGAAATATGAAATTAAATAGACTTATCAACACAGTTTCAGAATCGATAAATGAAGCAGCTACAAAGTATTTATAAAAGATATTAAAATTCTAGTGATTTTTTTCCAATTCCTATTATTAGTTTACTCCCGATATATATATATAATAAATTAAAAATATTTCAAAACCAAGAATACCTTTAATGAATATATTTATTCTTAGGAAGGAATAATGAAGGAATAAATATATTCATTAAAAGTATTCTTGTTTTTGAAATATTTTTAATTTATTAACTATATTACAAGAAAACATATCACCATATTTAATATATTAATATATATATGTATATATATATATATATATATATATATATATATATATATTGATATTTTACGTTATCCATTGTTTTTCCGTTGCACTGACTTTATGAAGTTAATATATTACTATTGTAAGTAATTTCACAAAATTACTTGCAATAGTAATATATTAACTTCATATATATATATATATACATATATTACATATCTTGTTCAAAATTTCGATCGGTAACAAAATACTTTTTATAAATCCACTCAAGTTTTGGTTTTTAAAACTTGTAGAGTATGATACTTGATGTTAATACAGTTTTTTTAAACATTAATTCATTAACTTTATTGAATTAATTTTAGTTTTATATGGGTGTAAAACCTTTTACAAAAGGGGCAAGGTATGCAATATAATTTTTTTCGTCCCATTTGGTTCTAAATTACTGATAACATAAGATTTCATAAAGCAGCTGATTTTATGTTATAGATTATGTGGTAGAGCAGCTGTTTTAACGTGTAGGTTATGTTACTTTATTTTTAATTATTGTAATTATTTAATAAAACGTAACTAAAATAAATTTTCAACCTTTGAAAGATGTTATCATTAAAAAATCTTTGTTTATATTACTTACTTAGCCTGAGAAATGCTAAATAAAAACACTTAGAGAACTAAAATAATCCTCGTTCTTAAAATTTTTTTGTTACATTTAAAATTTGTGTAAACAAAAAACTAAAACATAATTATTTCAACTCTAACTTTATGTAATTTTTCACAATATTTATTTTCTGCTTTAAACCTATATTTTACTCTTAAACATTGTTGAGATCTTACAGTGGGTAATTTAGAAAAAATATTTAACAATGTATTGTTGTGTATCTATACCTAATTATATAAATTACCTAATAATTACCTATAATTACCTAATTATATATATATGCCCTGGATGACTGGTCAAAGCACAACTGAACTTATTATAGCTATAAACTTGATATTTTGAACCTGCATAACTTTCATAAATTATACAGTGAGAGTATTTTTGAGAATATGAAAGGAGAAGTTGAAATCTGAGGGTTTCGCCATTAATGTAGCTCGGGCAACTGAAATCCAAATACTTTAAATAGACATCCAATTGTAATTTTATATATACCCGTACTTTAAACTACTGAATGTCATGTTTTTATTGCAGCCATATTAAACATGCAAGGGAACTGATTCTCCCAGACTTCATTAAGCAAATTCAAGATGGAAACAGTCTCAAAGCAACGAGCGGGGACAGCTACGCAGTGTTGCCCAATTATTTTATATGGGACAAAAGGGACAATGCTTCAGGTAAATATGGCTCTCGTTTGGACGAAAATGTCCCTCATGTTCAGGACATATCTACATTCAGAAGAAACCCGTTACAAAAACAAGTTTCAAGGACAAGCTATTTTCACAAATTGTTAGAATTAACAACGAATTCCCCAGCACGTTTTGGGTATAAAACAAGTTATATGCTCCTTAAGGGTTATCCTACAACAACGGATGACAAACAGTTTGACCACAGAATGGAAAGTTTGCAGAGCAGTGCTCAAGATATAAACTCGATGGGTTCTCTACAAGATAGTGTTTACCCAAATTCTGCTGGGAACTTCACCATTAACACAGTCAATCCAGCTTACAATTCGGGAGTAAACAATTACTATAATCCTATAAACTCGATGACTTCTCTCCCAGATAGTGTTTACCCAAGTTCTGCTGGGAACCTCACCATTAACACAGATAATCCAGCTCATAATTCTGAAGTAAACAATTACTATAATCCTATAAACTCGATGGGTTCTCTCCAAGATAGTGTTTATCCAAGTTCTGCTGGGAACCTCATCATTAACACAGATAATCCAGCTCAGAATTCTAATGTAAACAATTACTATAATCCTATAAACTCGATGGGTTCTCTCCAAGATAGTGTTTATCCAAGTTCTTCTGGGAACCTTACTATTAACACAGATAATCCAGCTCAGAATTCTAATGTAAACAATTACTATAATCCTATAAACTCGATGGGTTCTCTCCAAGATAGTGTTTATCCAAGTTCTGCTGGGAACCTCATCATTAACACAGATAATCCAGCTCAGAATTCTGAAGTAAACAATTACTATAATCCTATAAACTCGATGGGTTCTCTCCAAGATAGTGTTTATCCAAGTTCTGCTGGGAACCTCACCATTAACACAGATAATCCAGCTCAGAATTCTGAAGTAAATAATTACTATAATCCTATAAACTCGATGGGTTCTCTCCAAGATAGTGTTTATCCAAGTTCTGCTGGGAACCTCACCATTAAGACAAATAATCCAGCTCAGAATTCTGAAGTAAACAATTACTATAATCCTATAAACTCGATGACTTCTCTCCAAGATAGTGTTTACTCAAGTTCTGCTGGGAACGTCACCAATAAGACAGATAATCCAGCTCGCAATTCTGATGTAAACAATTACTATAATCCTATAAAATCAGATTATTTTTATAGTACCATAACAATACATCAACCTATATCAGATCATAAAGACAAAAATAATCTTACAACGTATCCAAGAATTACATTTTTCAACAACAGCCACGAAAACTCTGTAAAATATAAGCTTCGTCAATCGATTCATGAAAATTTATTTAGATCGAAAAACATAATGAATTCTGACAAAGAGAAAACCCCTCTTACTGGTTATCATAATTATCAGATGAAAACGGTTTTACCAACCCCATTTTCTAGTAAAGAAGATATTCAAAACGCTATAAAAATTACGTACCACCAAAACGAAAACAATGAGGATAATAGTGATCCAGGTGTACCAACATTCGAAAGCCAAGAAAAAGTCCCACTTTATTACAAGAAAAATTACAGTTTGCTTTTGATTCCTGTTTTCCAAAGTAACGCAGAAGGCTTACAGAAGAATAATAATATAACATCAAATGAAGTTTATGATAAAAATTACCAGAATTCAGAGAGTCGTGTAAATTCCAGGCTAAGTTCCAATGAGAATGATTATCAGTTAGTCCCTTCAATTGATCTTTCCAGAGATATTGAAAATAATCGAAACTTGTTTAGGCCTGCAACCATTGGTCATTTAATTAAACCTAACTCAATGGTCAGTGGTGAAAAGGAGCAACATATTACAATTAATAGTAACCATTTAACACCAATTAAAGGAAGAACCAGTGGAAAGAATAATAACCCAGGAGGTGAAGAAAACACTCCTGTACAGGCTCAAGACTACTACGAGTTGGTGCCTTCAGTTGAACTCTTTCAAGACGAAGATAAAGAGAATAATAAAAATCTTTTTAAAAATAGTAACCATTTAACACCAATTAAAGGAAGAACCAGTGGAAAGAATAATAACCCAGGAGGTGAAGAAAACACTTCTGTACAGGCTCAAGACTACTACGAGTTGGTGCCTTCAGTTGAACTCTTTCAAGACGAAGATAAAGAGAATAATAAAAATCTTTTTAAAAATAGTAACCATTTAACACCAATTAAAGGAAGAACCAGTGGAAAGAATAATAACCCAGGAGGTGAAGAAAACACTTCTGTACCGGCTCAAGGCTACTACGAGTTGGTCCCTTCAGTTGAACTTTTGCAAAAAGAACAATATGAAATAAAAGATTTACGTCCGGCAGAAATAAGTTCAAATATTTCTCAGCAAGCTGGAGTTAAACCTAAAGGAAATGAGATTTACAACTTAAATTTTCCTACATTTAACAGAAATGTACCAGCTCCTCAAAGGTTTAGAAAGCCTCTTCCATACTTAGCTGCCCCATTCGGTCATGTAAGCAGTGGAGGTATTGCCTATGATACCGTTGGCGAATACGAACGCCAGACTCCTCTTCCACACCCCACTAAGTATTACGACCATACACCGCCCCCTACACCTCCTACGGAAGTATACTTCTATAAACCTCCTCCCCCTCCATACTCATACGGGTATAAGCCTTACGTACCGACGGGTTATACTTACCAAAGGCCGCCGGTAATATATTCAGAGCCAGAATTCAACTTGTCTCACCTTGGAATAAAACTTTGGTACTTACCGTTGCTCTTCACCGCCTACTTTGCAATGTACGTTATCTGGTTGATTCTGTCAGCACTCTTCACCCACAGGACGACATTTCTTCAAAATCTGTACAACTCTGCGAGTAGTGTGTTCACTCAACAGAGGAATGCCCTCGCGGAAGGAAACTTAGATCAGCTGTTGGACTCTGTGGCGCTCGCGATAAAGAGAGCTGGACAGAAATACTCTTGAATTATAGTAGCTTCACTGTTTTCCTTTATCCTGTGCAAAAACGTGATAGTGTCCTGCAATAACTTGTACACGTTCTTACAAAAAAGTTGTAATAAATAATAAAAACCTAGGAAATGTGGCCCTCTTTCTATTACTTACAGTGGAGTGATATTTCGTTTTGTAAAAATGTAGTTTTATAATTAAACGTACAGAGCAGTTAAAAGTAAACCAGTAATTTATGTGCTGCAATTTTTATTATTTTTTTTGTCAACAGAAATGTGGAACTTAAAAGAGAAAATTCAATAATAAAAAGGAAAAACTGATGTAACAAAACCTGGTGTTTATAAAATGAGATTTCTATTTCTTCGAAAACCTCACCAATGCTATACACTTGTCCCAACAGAAAAACAGGTTGTTATACCTGATTTAAAGTCCTCGAATTCCTCGTTGTTGCTTGATTTCTCCAAGTAATGCTTCCTTGATTGGACAAAGAAAATGAGTACTATACAGAGGATAGGCTTTGATAGCCTGATCGTAGGATGATATGTCGATCTTCCTATCAAGGAAGACGACATCCTTAGTTACTGAAGACGTCAAATAGTGTGATTGAAACGTTTTACCACGATACGTTTTAATACATTCACTTGAAAAAAAAGGTTCGGAAATTAATTTATAAAGATCATATGAATTATTTTCAACGTCCGCGAAGAAAACTAAAATCTACAAGATAAAAATCAGGATCAGTAATAAATTTAGAACAGTTGTGCTGACATTCTAACGTGACACTTGTAAGAGCAACAATGTGTGCCAACAATAGAGTCGGTTACAAACCTACAAATATTAGGTATTTTTCTAACATGACAGTTGAAACCACTACAATGTGTACCTACAATAGAGCCTGTTACAAACCTAAACGTTTTAGGCATGGTTCTAACGTGACAGTTGTAAGCACAAGAATGTGTACAAACAATAACGCCTTTTACAAAGCTACAAATATTAGGCATTGTTCTAGCGTGACAGTAGTAAACACAACAATGTGTACCAACAACAGAACTTATTACAAACCTACAAATATTTGGCATTGTTCTAACGTAACAGTTGTAAGCACAAGAATGTGTACAAACAATAACGCCTTTTACAAAGCTACAAATATTAGGCATTGTTCTAGCGTGACAGTAGTAAACACAACAATGTGTACCAACAACAGAACTTATTACAAACCTACAAATATTTGGCATTGTTCTAACGTAACAGTTGTAAGCACAAGAATGTGTACAAACAATAACGCCTGTTACAAAGCTACAAATATTAGGCATTGTTCTAGCGTGACAGTAGTAAACACAACAATGTGTACCAACAGTAGAACCTATTACAAACCTACAAATATTTGGCATTGTTCTAACGTAACAGTTGTAAGCACAAGAATGTGTACAAACAATAACGCCTGTTACAAAGCTACAAATATTAGGCATTGTTCTAGCGTGACAGTAGTAAACACAACAATGTGTACCAACAACAGAACTTATTACAAACCTACAAATATTTGGCATTGTTCTAACGTAACAGTTGTAAGCACAAGAATGTGTACAAACAATAACGCCTTTTACAAAGCTACAAATATTAGGCATTGTTCTAGCGTGACAGTAGTAAACACAACAATGTGTACCAACAACAGAACTTATTACAAACCTACAAATATTTGGCATTGTTCTAACGTAACAGTTGTAAGCACAAGAATGTGTACAAACAATAACGCCTGTTACAAAGCTACAAATATTAGGCATTGTTCTAGCGTGACAGTAGTAAACACAACAATGTGTACCAACAGTAGAACCTATTACAAACCTACAAATATTTGGCATTGTTCTAACGTAACAGTTGTAAGCACAAGAATGTGTACAAACAATAACGCCTGTTACAAAGCTACAAATATTAGGCATTGTTCTAGCGTGAGAGTAGTAAACACAACAATGTGTACCAACAACAGAACTTATTACAAACCTACAAATATTTGGCATTGTTCTAACGTAACAGTTGTAAGCACAAGAATGTGTACAAACAATAACGCCTGTTACAAAGCTACAAATATTTGGCATTGTTCTAGCGTGACAGTTGTAGGCACAAGAATGTGTACAAACAATAACGCCTGTTACAAACCTACAAATATTTGGCATTGTTCTAGCGTGACAGTAGTAAACACAACAATGTGTACCAACAGTAGAACCTATTACAAACCTACAAATATTTGACATTGTTCTAACGTAACAGTTGTAAGCACAAGAATGTGTACAAACAATAACGCCTGTTACAAACCTACAAATATTTGGCATTGTTCTAGCGTGACAGTAGTAAACACAACAATGTGTACCAACAGTAGAACCTATTACAAACCTACAAATATTTGACATTGTTCTAACGTAACAGTTGTAAGCACAAGAATGTGTACAAACAATAACGCCTGTTACAAACCTACAAATATTTGGCATTGTTCTAGCGTGACAGTAGTAAACACAACAATGTGTACCAACGGTAGAACCTATTACAAACCTACAAATATTTGACATTGTTCTAACGTAACAGTTGTAAGCACAAGAATGTGTACAAACAATAACGCCTGTTACAAACCTACAAATATTTGGCATTGTTCTAGCGTGACAGTAGTAAACACAACAATGTGTACCAACAACAGAACTTATTACAAACCTACAAATATTTGACATTGTTCTAACGTAACAGTTGTAAGCACAAGAATGTGTACAAACAGTAACGCCTGTTACAAACCTACAAATATTTGGCATTGTTCTAGCGTGACAGTAGTAAACACAACAATGTGTACCAACAGTAGAACCTATTACAAACTTACAAATATTTGACATTGTTCTAACGTAACAGTTGTAAGCACAAGAATGTGTACAAAAAATAACACCTGTTACAAACCTACAAATATTTGGCATTGTTCTAGCGTGACAGTAGTAAACACAACAATGTGTACCAACAACAGAACTTATTACAAACCTACAAATATTTGACATTGTTCTAACGTAACAGTTGTAAGCACAAGAATGTGTACCAATAGTAGAGCCTGTACAAACCTACAAATATTAGGCATTCTTCTAACGTAACAGTTGTAAGCACAAGAATGTGTACAAAAAATAACGCCTGTTACAAACCTACAAATATTAGGCATTCTTCTAACGTAACAGTTGTAAGCACAAGAATGTGTACAAACAGTAACGCCTGTTACAAACCTACAAATATTTGGCATTGTTCTAGCGTGACAGTAGTAAACACAACAATGTGTACCAACAGTAGAACCTATTACAAACTTACAAATATTTGACATTGTTCTAACGTAACAGTTGTAAGCACAAGAATGTGTACAAAAAATAACGCCTGTTACAAACCTACAAATATTTGGCATTGTTCTAGCGTGACAGTAGTAAACACAACAATGTGTACCAACAACAGAACTTATTACAAACCTACAAATATTTGACATTGTTCTAACGTAACAGTTGTAAGCACAAGAATGTGTACCAATAGTAGAGCCTGTACAAACCTACAAATATTAGGCATTCTTCTAACGTAACAGTTGTAAGCACAAGAATGTGTACAAAAAATAACGCCTGTTACAAACCTACAAATATTAGGCATTCTTCTAACGTAACAGTTGTAAGCACAAGAATGTGTACAAAAAATAACGCCTGTTACAAACCTACAAATATTTGGCATTGTTCTAGCGTGACAGTAGTAAACACAACAATGTGTACCAATAGTAGAGCCTGTTACAAAAATACAAATATTAGGCATTGTTCTAACGTGATAGTTGTAATCACAACAATATGTACCAACAATAGAGCCTGTTACAAATCACGGTCGTGTGAAGCTATCAATTATGAAGCCTGTCATCTAAATTGGAGAAACGACAAAAGAAATGTTGTCAGAGTGTATGGCAGGTCATTAAACTTGACCGCCGATGTTGATGAACTGGCCGAAATTAAGAGGTTGAAATGTCGATTTCTCGGTATAAAAACAATGTCCCATACGCCATTAGCGTTGTTACGTGAAACACTGCGACTCAGTACTCAACAGACAAAAAACCTCATTAAAAGTGCGGGTCAGCCTTCATGTTGGCCATCTGACGGGCTTCCTCCCAGTCCAGTTCTTTCCAAAATATTTCACCATCGACAAATTACTGGAACCTTTAACCACTGCAGCAAATGCATCTGTTTACCATTGATAAAGATATGTAGAATAGCTTTTCGAAAAATGTGCAATTAATATATATGATGTATTGTTATATTTAAATTTACATAAAACTATATCTATGTAAGTGAACGAATTTAGAGCCCAATCAAACCAAAAATTAGGAACATTATTATTCGTTAATGTTGATTGAATTAAAAGTAACAAAAAAAATAATAACAATGAAGATTGAAAGTGAAATCGCACACAATGTGCATTATTACTTACAAGATTGCCTTAAATTATTTTAGTATGTCTAAAACTGAATTGTAATGAGAAATTAATACCTCCAATAAAGCAGTTCTTTTAAAAAAAAACCGTCATACTAAACATTTTTAACTCAGTTTGTTTTGGGGCGGGGGGTGTTCATGTGACTTATTTTTTCGGTTATATTTCAGAGACTTTTTCTAAAATATTTTCCCGAAACATTTCTTCAAACCCACAATTTTCCTAAGCTTACTACCAAGGTGGGTCACAGGCATAATTTTGCGCTAACATAATTTTGTGCCTTTTTATATTACTCATTTGACAACATGTGTTGGTTATAATGTTGTATTCCATACTTCTATATTTATGTAAAAGCATAGATTGTGATTTATGCAATTTTGCCTAAGTTTTATATAAGTGCTTCAAAATATGGTACTAAAAGTACAAATGTATTTAGTTGGAATACTTACACAATACGTGTATTAGTGCAGACGTATGTCTAAGGTTATGGAACAAACCCACAATTTGGGGTTTTTTATTCAAAACATTTTTTATACAAAGAAATACATATTTAAAAAGAATAAGAAAAAATATAATTTTATTTAGATACAAAAATTACTTATTTTAATAGGGAGGCTGCTTCCGCTTCTCTGCGTCGTTGCCGTCGCCATGCCCGCTGCTTATTGCGCCACCGGCGTTTAGACCTGAGCTCCTTCTCCTCCTCGTTCATCATGAGGTCTTCGTACAAGTCGATGTGTCCCACTGCAAAGTCTTTGTCCGGGATGCAGACTTCCGGAGCTAGGACGAGCTCGGTTATTTCTTTAAATGATGTACCGAGCTCGTCGCGTGGGATCAGCTCAGTACACGTGTCGTCGGCTTCTTCGGAGTCCCAGAAGAAGTACTTCCTCTTCAACTCCTCGACACGTGTCGGCTTGGTCTTCAGCCGACGGCGGCGACGCCACACTCTCTCCCAGCCGGTAGCCACCGCAGCGGGCTCCTCCCTGTACTCCGTGTTGCGGTACTTCCTCTTACGAGGGGGAGCAGCCTTCTTCGATACCGCAACAGTATCCGGCGGCGACGACGACGACGACGCAGCCTCTTTGCTGTCCGCAGGTGTTGGCGGCAGCACCTCGGGGGAGACTGGAGGTCCCCCGAGGACCTGGCGATCGCTTCTCGGTGCGGGCGTCTGCTTCTGCCTCTTCTGTCGGCGGGGCCGGGACTCGTGCTTCGGACAGCCGCCGTACCGCTTGGACGCATGTCCAACGGTACCGCAGTCCTTGCACTGGCCGCTCCGAGTCGTCACCCTTGATGTCCTGACGGTGACGACGCATCGGAAGCCGCTGCGAAGGCTCTCCTGCAGTTCGCCAAAGAGACGCTGTAGGTCCTCCTCGCAGGCCACTGGAACGGGCAGGTAGTCCTGGCGACACGGCACCAACAGCGGTAGACGCCCATCTGCATTGGTCGGCTTGCAGCACATGATGAATGCAGGGACTCACTCTCGTGTCTTGGTAGAGGATCAAAGTGCAGGTCCAAACAACATTAAGCTGATAAGAACAGATTTGGGGTTTTTTATTCAAAAAATTTTTTATACAAAGAAATACATATTTAAAAAGAATAAGAAAAAATATAATTTTATTTAGATACAAAAATTACTTATTTTAATAGGGAGGCTGCTTCCGCTTCTCTGCGTCGTTGCCGTCGCCATGCCCGCTGCTTATTGCGCCACCGGCGTTTAGACCTGAGCTCCTTCTCCTCCTCGTTCATCATGAGGTCTTCGTACAAGTCGATGTGTCCCACTGCAAAGTCTTTGTCCGGGATGCAGACTCCCGGAGCTAGGACGAGCTCGGTTATTTCTTTAAATGATGTACCGAGCTCGTCGCGTGGGATCAGCTCAGTACACGTGTCGTCGGCTTCTTCGGAGTCCCAGAAGAAGTACTTCCTCTTCAACTCCTCGACACGTGTCGGCTTGGTCTTCAGCCGACGGCGGCGACGCCACACTCTCTCCCAGCCGGTAGCCACCGCAGCGGGCTCCTCCCTGTACTCCGTGTTGCGGTACTTCCTCTTACGAGGGGGAGCAGCCTTCTTCGATACCGCAACAGTATCCGGCGGCGACGACGACGACGACGCAGCCTCTTTGCTGTCCGCAGGTGTTGGCGGCAGCACCTCGGGGGAGACTGGAGGTCCCCCGAGGACCTGGCGATCGCTTCTCGGTGCGGGCGTCTGCTTCTGCCTCTTCTGTCGGCGGGGCCGGGACTCGTGCTTCGGACAGCCGCCGTACCGCTTGGACGCATGTCCAACGGTACCGCAGTCCTTGCACTGGCCGCTCCGAGTCGTCACCCTTGATGTCCTGACGGTGACGACGCATCGGAAACCGCTGCGAAGGCTCTCCTGCAGTTCGCCAAAGAGACGCTGTAGGTCCTCCTCGCAGGCCACTGGAACGGGCAGGTAGTCCTGGCGACACAGCACCAACAGCGGTAGACGCCCATCTGCATTGGTCGGCTTGCAGCACATGATGAATGCAGGGACTCACTCTCGTGTCTTGGTAGAGGATCAAAGTGCAGGTCCAAACAACATTAAGCTGATAAGAACAGATTGGGAACATTTATTTGCAAAAAATTTTTTACAAAGAAAACAGTACAAATTTAGAATTAATAAGAAAAAATACAATTTATTTGAATACATATATCTTATTTTAATAGGGAGGCTGCTTCCGCTTCTCTGCGTCGTTGCCGTCGCCATGCCCGCTGCTTGTTGCGCCACCGGCGTTTGGACCTAAGCTCCTTTTCCTCTTCGTCCTTCATTAGTTCCTCATACATCTCAATGTTTCCCACGGCAAGGTCTTTGTCCGGGATGCAGACTCCCGGAGCTAGGACGAGCTCAGTTATTTCCTTAAATGATGTATCGAGCTCGTCGCGTGGGATCAGCTTAGTACACGTGTCGTCGGCTTCTTCGGAGTCCCAGAAGAAGTACTTCTTCTTCAACTCCTCGACACGTGCCGGCTTGGTCTTCAGCCGACGGCGGCGACGCCACACTCTCTCCCAGCCGGTAGCCACAGCAGCGGGATCCTCCCTGTACTCCGTGTTGCGGTACTTCCTCTTACGAGGGGGAGCAGCCTTCTTGGATACCGCAACAGTATCCGGCGGCGACGACGACGACGACGCAGCCTCTTTGCTGGCCGCTGGTGTTGGCGGCAGCACCTCGGGGGAGACTGGAGGTCCCCTGAGGACCTGGCGATCGCTTCTCGGTGCGGGCGTCTGCTTCTGCCTCTTCTGTCGGCGGGGCCGGGACTCGTGCTTCGGACAGCCGCCGTACCGCTTGGACGCATGTCCAACGGTACCGCAGTCCTTGCACTGGCCGCTCCGAGTCGTCACCCTTGATGTCCTGACGGTGACGACGCATCGGAAACCGCTGCGAAGGCTCTCCTGCAGTTCGCCAAAGAGACACTGTAGGTCCTCCTCGCAGGCCACTGGAACGGGCAGGTAGTCCTGGCGACACGGCACCAACAGCGGTAGACGCCCATCTGCATTGGTCGGCTTGCAGCACATGATGAATGCAGGGACTCACTCTCGTGTCTTGGTATATAGAGTCAAAGTGATTAAGCTGATAAGAACAGATACTACACTTTGATCTTAGCCAAGAGGCCGAGAAGCGATGGTTAAATGGTTACTATTTTTAAAAAGATTTTTATTATTCTCTTTATCTTCGTCTTGAAAGAGTTCAACTGAAGGCACCAACTCGTAGTAGTCTTGAGCCTGTACAGGAGTGTTTTCTTCACCTCCTGGGTTATTATTCTTTCCACTGGTTCTTCCTTTAATTGGTGTTAAATGGTTACTATTAATTGTAATATGTTGCTCCTTTTCACCACTGACCATTGAGTTAGGTTTAATTAAATGACCAATGGTTGCAGGCCTAAACAAGTTTCGATTATTTTCAATATCTCTGGAAAGATCAATTGAAGGGACTAACTGATAATCATTCTCATTGGAACTTAGCCTGGAATTTACACGACTCTCTGAATTCTGGTAATTTTTATCATAAACTTCATTTGATGTTATATTATTATTCTTCTGTAAGCCTTCTGCGTTACTTTGGAAAACAGGAATCAAAAGCAAACTGTAATTTTTCTTGTAATAAAGTGGGACTTTTTCTTGGCTTTCGAATGTTGGTACACCTGGATCACTATTATCCTCATTGTTTTCGTTTTGGTGGTACGTAATTTTTATAGCGTTTTGAATATCTTCTTTACTAGAAAATGGGGTTGGTAAAACCGTTTTCATCTGATAATTATGATAACCAGTAAGAGGGGTTTTCTCTTTGTCAGAATTCATTATGTTTTTCGATCTAAATAAATTTTCATGAATCGATTGACGAAGCTTATATTTTACAGAGTTTTCGTGGCTGTTGTTGAAAAATGTAATTCTTGGATACGTTGTAAGATTATTTTTGTCTTTATGATCTGATATAGGTTGATGTATTGTTATGGTACTATAAAAATAATCTGATTTTATAGGATTATAGTAATTGTTTACATCAGAATTGCGAGCTGGATTATCTGTCTTATTGGTGACGTTCCCAGCAGAACTTGAGTAAACACTATCTTGGAGAGAAGTCATCGAGTTTATAGGATTATAGTAATTGTTTACTTCAGAATTCTGAGCTGGATTATTTGTCTTAATGGTGAGGTTCCCAGCAGAACTTGGATAAACACTATCTTGGAGAGAACCCATCGAGTTTATAGGATTATAGTAATTATTTACTTCAGAATTCTGAGCTGGATTATCTGTGTTAATGGTGAGGTTCCCAGCAGAACTTGGATAAACACTATCTTGGAGAGAACCCATCGAGTTTATAGGATTATAGTAATTGTTTACTTCAGAATTCTGAGCTGGATTATCTGTGTTAATGATGAGGTTCCCAGCAGAACTTGGATAAACACTATCTTGGAGAGAACCCATCGAGTTTATAGGATTATAGTAATTGTTTACATTAGAATTCTGAGCTGGATTATCTGTGTTAATAGTAAGGTTCCCAGAAGAACTTGGATAAACACTATCTTGGAGAGAACCCATCGAGTTTATAGGATTATAGTAATTGTTTACATTAGAATTCTGAGCTGGATTATCTGTGTTAATGATGAGGTTCCCAGCAGAACTTGGATAAACACTATCTTGGAGAGAACCCATCGAGTTTATAGGATTATAGTAATTGTTTACTTCAGAATTATGAGCTGGATTATCTGTGTTAATGGTGAGGTTCCCAGCAGAACTTGGGTAAACACTATCTGGGAGAGAAGTCATCGAGTTTATAGGATTATAGTAATTGTTTACTCCCGAATTGTAAGCTGGATTGACTGTGTTAATGGTGAAGTTCCCAGCAGAATTTGGGTAAACACTATCTTGTAGAGAACCCATCGAGTTTATATCTTGAGCACTGCTCTGCAAACTTTCCATTCTGTGGTCAAACTGTTTGTCATCCGTTGTTGTAGGATAACCCTTAAGGAGCATATAACTTGTTTTATACCCAAAACGTGCTGGGGAATTCGTTGTTAATTCTAACAATTTGTGAAAATAGCTTGTCCTTGAAACTTGTTTTTGTAACGGGTTTCTTCTGAATGTAGATATGTCCTGAACATGAGGGACATTTTCGTCCAAACGAGAGCCATATTTACCTGAAGCATTGTCCCTTTTGTCCCATATAAAATAATTGGGCAACACTGCGTAGCTGTCCCCGCTCGTTGCTTTGAGACTGTTTCCATCTTGAATTTGCTTAATGAAGTCTGGGAGAATCAGTTCCCTTGCATGTTTAATATGGCTGCAATAAAAACATGACATTCAGTAGTTTAAAGTACGGGTATATATAAAATTACAATTGGATGTCTATTTAAAGTATTTGGATTTCAGTTGCCCGAGCTACATTAATGGCGAAACCCTCAGATTTCAACTTCTCCTTTCATATTCTCAAAAATACTCTCACTGTATAATTTATGAAAGTTATGCAGGTTCAAAATATCAAGTTTATAGCTATAATAAGTTCAGTTGTGCTTTGACCAGTCATCCAGGGCATATATATATAATTAGGTAATTATAGGTAATTATTAGGTAATTTATATAATTAGGTATAGATACACAACAATACATTGTTAAATATTTTTTCTAAATTACCCACTGTAAGATCTCAACAATGTTTAAGAGTAAAATATAGGTTTAAAGCAGAAAATAAATATTGTGAAAAATTACATAAAGTTAGAGTTGAAATAATTATGTTTTAGTTTTTTGTTTACACAAATTTTAAATGTAACAAAAAAATTTTAAGAACGAGGATTATTTTAGTTCTCTAAGTGTTTTTATTTAGCATTTCTCAGGCTAAGTAAGTAATATAAACAAAGATTTTTTAATGATAACATCTTTCAAAGGTTGAAAATTTATTTTAGTTACGTTTTATTAAATAATTACAATAATTAAAAATAAAGTAACATAACCTACACGTTAAAACAGCTGCTCTACCACATAATCTATAACATAAAATCAGCTGCTTTATGAAATCTTATGTTATCAGTAATTTAGAACCAAATGGGACGAAAAAAATTATATTGCATACCTTGCCCCTTTTGTAAAAGGTTTTACACCCATATAAAACTAAAATTAATTCAATAAAGTTAATGAATTAATGTTTAAAAAAACTGTATTAACATCAAGTATCATACTCTACAAGTTTTAAAAACCAAAACTTGAGTGGATTTATAAAAAGTATTTTGTTACCGATCGAAATTTTGAACAAGATATGTAATATATGTATATATATATATATATGAAGTTAATATATTACTATTGCAAGTAATTTTGTGAAATTACTTACAATAGTAATATATTAACTTCATAAAGTCAGTGCAACGGAAAAACAATGGATAACGTAAAATATCAATATATATATATATATATATATATATATATATATATATATACATATATATATTAATATATTAAATATGGTGATATGTTTTCTTGTAATATAGTTAATAAATTAAAAATATTTCAAAAACAAGAATACTTTTAATGAATATATTTATTCCTTCATTATTCCTTCCTAAGAATAAATATATTCATTAAAGGTATTCTTGGTTTTGAAATATTTTTAATTTATTATATATATATATCGGGAGTAAACTAATAATAGGAATTGGAAAAAAATCACTAGAATTTTAATATCTTTTATAAATACTTTGTAGCTGCTTCATTTATCGATTCTGAAACTGTGTTGATAAGTCTATTTAATTTCATATTTCTTGCATTGCCAAGAAGAACTGTCGCAGCGTCGAACTGTTGTTCCAGAAATAACAGTTTGTGTCTTGTCACTGCCAGAATGATCAAAACTCCAAGGTAAGCAATTGCGTAAACACTGAAAAACATAGGAATGTACCAAAGTTTAGCCCCTATGTAGTAGTGATACGCATGCTCAGTAGGTTCTTTGGGTTCTGGTAAATATTGATTTGACGGGGGTGGGTAGTGGTATCCGACTGTGGAAGGGGGAAGGTAATGATATCCGTCTGTGGAAGGAGGTAGAGGAGGTGGAGGACCATATGTTCCGTCAGGAGCTGTAGGCTGGTAATATGTGTGCTCAGAAGATCCGTCTGTGGTAGGGGGAAGGGGAAGCGGAGGAACATAGGTGCCATCAGGAGTTGGAGGCTGGTACGATAAATTCAGCTGTTCAGGATGCGATACTAACTCTGTGTTATCAGATTGAAAACCATTTTCACTAGCTTGGGATAAAATATCCTGTTTGTATGCAACTTGGAGATCGCTGTTTTCACTTAAATCAGGATTATTTTCTGGTGAAAGGACATTACTAAGCCCTCCATCATCTTCTTTCACTTCGCCATGATTTGAGATTTCTTGAGCAAACTCCCGTTTACCATAAGGAATGCTATAGGGTGTTTTAATGAAGGTTTGTGATAGCTCTACATCTCTAGAAGAGTAAGCTGGCACTGCTTTTGCATTCCTCCCATTGGCCTCTCGCTGGCTAGCTCCCACTGCTACATCACTAGAAGAGTAATCGGACACTGCTTTTGGGTTTCTCCCATGTGCTTCTCGCTGGTTAGCTCCCACTGCTACATCTCCAGAAGAGTAAGCTGGCACTGCTTTTGCATTCCTCCAATTGGCCTCTCGTTGGCTAGCTCCCGCCGCTACGTCACTAGAGGAGTAAGCTGCCACTGCTTTTGTGTTTCTCCCATGTGCCTCTCGCTGGTTAGCTCCCACTGCTACATCTCTAGAAGAGTAAGCTGGCTCTGCTTTTGCATTCCTCCAATTGGCTTCTCGTTGGCTAGCTCCCGCCGCTACGTCACTAGAGGAGTAAGCTGCCACTGCTTTTGTGTTTCTCCCATGTGCCTCTCGCTGGCTAGCCCCCACCGCTACGTCACTAGAGGAGTAAGCTAGCACTGCTTTTGTGTTTCTCCCATGTGCCTCTCGCTGGCTAGCCCCCACCGCTACGTCACTAGAGGAGTAAGCTAGCACTGCTTTTGTGTTTCTCCCATGTGCCTCTCGCTGGCTAGCCCCCACCGCTACGTCACTAGAGGAGTAAGCTGCCACTGCTTTTGTGTTTCTCCCATCTGCCTCTCGCTGGCTTGCCCCCACTGCTAAGTCACTGTTACGTATTAAGTGGATAAGGTTCACGAAGCCCGATTCTCCCTGCTTTGTTATCATCCTATAGCTGTAATAAAACAATCTACCGTTAGAGTGGGCCAAGTATAAGTCTTCATGGTCTTAAAGACAGAACATCTGTGTTTACAATATTCTTTCACCATATTATTGTTACATTTAACTATCAAGGAACCATTTACTTTTTCCAATAAAATTAGCAAAACTCATCCGTTTTGACTTTGAATAGGTTATAATACGCCTCGAAACTAATTAACAAATATCCCATTTGTCATGAGTGTGTGTTTATATCAAGGGATTTTT